>ONZH01014056.1:0-125962 GCA_900303285.1 Rhinella marina | reverse complement strand
GGGGAGAAGGGATCTAGTTGCCATGATAGGCGGAGGTGCATTGGGAGTAGGGGCTCTGAACACTATGGATATGGAAGTCCTGAGAAGTAAACTTGGGGATGTTGCGAGACACACAGGAGTAGGATTCAAGACCCAGCTTGATGTAAACCACATCTTGGAGGGTTTACAGCATTCGCACATAGATGCCACTACCTCTCTATCTTCTGCTCTACGAGAGACGTTTAGAAGGTTAGTTGTGGGTCTCTTGGAGGAGCAGGACAGAGCTCAGCTTGCCCTGGCGTGTACGCTGGTCCAAAGTGAACTCTCAGATAACCTTAACCCCTTCGCGCCCAGCGCCGTACATGTACGGCGCTGGGGCGATGCGGGCACATGGCGCCCGCTCGCGGGTGCGGCGGGCGTCATGGCCGGCAAGTCTCTGCTGTTTCTAACAGCAGAGACTTGCCGCTACTTACCGCCATCGGCGGCGTCTTCCTGGTTGATTAGATGCCGTGATCACACGTGATCACGGCATCTAGTTGCGTTTCAACCCCGGAAGCATTCGCTTCCGGGTGGTGTACAGACACCCCGTGTGGCCAATCGGGGTGTCTGTACACCATATGAAAACTGTAATCCTCGCTGTGAGGATTACAGTTTTCAAAGTGCAATTCTTATTCTGGCCACTAGATGGCAGGCCAGGATAAGAAATGAGCAATCCATGGATTTCTGAGTCTATAAAATCCATAATTGCTCATAAAGAAAAAAAAAAAGCCACAATATATAAGCCCATATTTGAGCTTCTAATAGTAAAAAAAAAATGTAAAAAAAATGTTAAAAATATATAAAAAATAAAAAAGATGTAAAAGTTCAAATCACCCCCTTTCCGTATAAGTAAAAAATAAATACCTAAATAACAATAAATATAGACATCATGGGTATCACCGTGACCGAAAACGCCCATACTTTTAAAATATAAAAAAATTCCAATACGGCGAATTGTGTGGCGGAAAAAAGCGTCCAAATGGCGATTTCCCGTTTTTTGTCGCTTTTTTTTTCTAAAAAAAATTAAATAAAAAGTGATCAAAAAGTCATACACACCCCAGAATGGTATCAATAAAAACTTCAGATCGTCCCGCAAAAAATGAGCCCCCATACAGCTCTGTACACATAAATACCAAAAAGTTATAGGGGGTCAAGATTTGACAAGGAAAAAAAAAAAAAAAAAAAAGGGGCAACTTTCTAATTATTTTATCACTATGAAAACGCAGGAAAAACTATACATATTAGGTATTGCCGGATTCGTACTGACCAGTAGAATGAAAGTAATGGATCAGTTTTAATGCACATTGAACGCTGTAAATAAGAAACCGGTAGAACTGTAGCGGAATAGCGTTTTCTTTGCAATTCCACCCGGTTTGGAATTTTTTTCCTGCTTCCCACTACACCGTATGCAATATTAAATGGTGGCGTTGGAAAGCACAACTTGTCCCTCAAAAAACAAGTCCTCATACAGCTTTGTGAACAGAAAAATAAAAGAGTTATGGCTGTTTGAAGGCAGGGAGCGCAAAACGAAAATGCAGAACCGAAAAAAGCTCCGGGCGCGAAAGGGTTAAACATATTGTGTCGGCCCTGCATAACGGACACTTCCCATTCAACCTCCGCCAACGGATAAGTCCTTTGATCTCCCCTTTTGCGGTCAATCACACCAATTTGTGGGTGGTCCAGTGGCATGGCTGTAAAAACTTGACGTGCACTGCGTCGTCTTCGGCACCTGTATCCGGCATCCTTAGGAAAGCATACAGTGCCATTAACCTGGGAGTCGTAGTAAACAATCAGACGGTACTTCATCCACAGATCCCCTCTGGAGTTCTAACCTATGAATAAGGCCATCCTTACCTGTTTGACACAGAAGGATGTTGGAGGAAGGAGGATGCCATCCTCTGCCAAGGTGGTCAGGATCGGTTGCTTAGGCACCAGTGTTGGAACACCGAGGGGTCCTGTGAGATGAAGGCCAGCCCAATACCTTCCTCCCGTCTAATTTATATGGGACAGGGGTATTGGTGCTGGTACCAGGGAGATAATGCCTCTTACACTATCTACGGCACTAACTGCACCGAAAGAGGAGAACTCCTCCCAGGGGCATATTGCACCCTCAGTCCCGTCCTAGGTCTAGACGTCGCGGAATTACAAGGAAGAACCCCGATAACCACAGAGAAAAGATTGGACATCCACCCGGACACTCCAGTGAGACTCCAGAAGATACCACTTGGGTTCGGGAAGGAACTCAAGCGCCTCCTTCTGGATTTTAGCCGAGAGGAAAATATCCTGAAGGATCTTCAAGAGACTGAACATCAGGCCACGATTCAGTTGGCTCATGACAGGACTAAAATTACAGAAGTAACCACCGCCTTAGAAAAGGACTCCAAGGTTTCGTGGTGGGAGAGCCTTTTTGGTTACAGTCCTAAAGCCACGTCCTTTTTCAACCTGTTAATTCATCCAGTAATAGTTCTCCTGGTTCTGGTTGTCATGATGTATTTGGGACTGTACATTATCTATCGGAGGGTCAAGAGACTGGCAGACCAATTACAACAGAACCAGACGGAACTCCATGAGAACTATCGGAGAAGGAGGCTCAGGATGTAACCCTGGTGAAAGGGTGCCCCCTCCCCCCAGAGCCCCCAGCAGATGGACAATAGCACATCTGCTGGGGACAGCTGGAGATCTGAGGACTGGACTGATTAGTTCAGTCCCAGGTACTTCAAAGGGACAGAAGATCGATATGATCTTCTGTCCCTTCTGTTAATTACCCTCAGCGCTGCATTTCAGTGCGCCGGCCCCAGGAGCACACTGCTGCCGGCGTGTGCCCGCAAGCGCGCACACCGGCAGCGTGGGAGGACGGGAGCGTGGGCGATCGGGTTTAAAAACCCCGATCGCCCTGCGCTCTTCAGTTGAGCCGTGCCTCCCCAAAGCAGAATCATCCCCTGGACGACGAGCAAGCAAGGATCTCCCCCTGGGCGACGAGCAACCCCCCCTTGGGACTGGCTAAGTAACCCCTGAACCACCAATGATTTAAGCCCTGCATATTGAACCCCTTGATTTGCCCTGCTATTTAACCCCTTGATTGTACCCCTTGATTGCCCTGCTATTTAACCCCTGCTGCCCTACCAGAACCCCAAACCCCTGCAATATATAGTCCCCGCTGCCCTACCAAAACCCCTGCAATATAACCCCTTGATTTAACCCCTGCCCTGCTGTATACCCCAGAAAACCCCTGCAATATCCCTGCTGTAACCCCTGCCATATCTCCCTGTACCCTTGTTGTCGTATGCTGAACCCCTGTGGATATTTAACCCCTGATTCCCCTGCCCTAACATTATACCCCTGCATTATATTTATTGTAAGTTAACCCTTTGTTCCCAGGGACAGTAATAAAGATAGGTTGGGGAGGGTGGCTATCTGTGTTTGTGTGTATGTATGTGTAGTTAGTTGTGTGGGTGGAGGTATATGGGATTGTGTAGTGTAGGTAGGGTCGGTAGTATTGTGTTAATAATAAGACTGTAGCCATAGTATTTTGTAAATAAAGTCTTTTATTGAAAATACAGTGCGCAGTGTATTTATAGTGACGTTGCAACTTGTACTTATAGTCCATCTCAGGTTGTGTGTAAGGCAGTAGGTAGTTACGTAGGGAATAAATAGGCAGAGCTAGCAACAGCTGGTTCACGTCTATTTATGCATATTGATGGCTAATAGTAGCTAAAATATTAGTAATTAATACCCCCTACAGTGTGCATGAGATTTGATCTCATACGCTTTGCTGGTACTGTACTACACTGTAGTTTTTCAGCACGTATTCCATTATGTGTTCAGGTACACTAATTCATCATGAATCAAAGTTGCTGCAATTGCCCTGAAAATTGGTATATAACACCATTTAGTCTTGTAGGATTTTTTTTAGGAAAACATGTTATCTCTTTTTGCTATTTTTTAATGAATTTTTGCTCTTTCTCTCCTCCCCCTGCTTAAGCTCTTGAATGTAATTACAGAAATAGCAAATCATGTCAAAATGACACTGAAATATATAGCTATGGGTAAATGCATACTTGACAGCGTTAACAGACAGCATGTTTAAAAAAAACACTGCACCATCTAATGTGTTATGCTTTTTCATATTAGAAAGCTTTCAAAAATTGTCCCTTACCGCCGGGGCAGATGGCACACCGAGCGTACGAGGGAAGGGAACAGACCAAAACCAGGGAAACGGTCACCTCCTGCAGGGAACCCTGAAACTAGGTCCTGACTGACTACCAGTATGAACAAGCCTGGGTTGTAGGAGAGTTCATACACAGGAACCTAATAATAAATGCACCCTAGAAAACCCTGCAGCTAGTGACACAAGAAAGAGTAAACCCGTTCCTCCAAGAGTAACGACGAACAGGAGACTCCAAAAGGAAAACCACAAAAGGGAAAAAGTCACTTATCTTTAAGCAGATATCGCAGCAACCGGATCTCAGCCGAGATCCACACCACACACTACTAAGTAGTCAGAAAGTATAAACCGCAAGGGATACTGGGAGAGGAAGGGGTAAATAGGAGAAAGATAATTACCACAGCGGCAACAGCTGAGGGGAAGGGGTGTGGTAATCAGCAACCAAACCAAGGGAAAAGCATGTCAAATTATGTCACTTTAGAAAGCCGCGCAGAACGTCTGCTACCAGACGCAAGCCCACTCGTGACATTACCCCCCCTTTTATGGGTGACCTCCGGGCACCCAGGACCAACTTTATCAGGATGACACCTGTGAAAGGCTTTCACCAAACGACTGGCATTCACGTCAGATGCCCGTACCCATTACCTCTCCTCAGGACCATAACCCTTCCAATGAACAAGATATTGAAGAGTCCCACTGAGAACTCGAGAATCAATGATCTTGACAATCTGGAATTCCAAATTACCATCCACCAAGACAGGCGTGGGCGGCAAGGGAGATGGCTCCAGAGGTTCAACATATCTCTTCAACAAAGATCTGTGAAACATATTATGGATTTTCAGGGCCTGAGGAAGTTCAAGACGAAATGCTACAGGATTAATAATGGCCGTGATCTTATATGGGCCAATAAATCTTGGACCCAACTTCTAAGACAGCCACACAGAATCACCCACACTTAGGTCCGGAGCATTCATAAGTCTCCTGTCAGCCACACGTTTGTACTTGTTACCCATATTTATCAAGTTATTTTGAATTTTTTGCCATATAGAAGACAATGATGACGAAAACGTTCTTCCTCAGGAATACCAGAAGTATCAGAACCAGAAAATGTGGCAAACTGCGGGTGAAAGCCATATGCACCAAAAAATGGTGACTTACCAGTGGAGTCCTGTCTGCGATTATTTATGGCAAACTCAGCCAGAGACAAAAACGAGGACCACTCCTCCTGGTTCTCAGAGACAAAACATCTCAAGTAAGTCTCCAGACTCTGATTGGTACGCTCAGTCTGTCCATTCGTCTGGGGATGAAAGGCAGAGGAAAAAGACAGTTGTACCCCGAGCCGAGTACAGAACGCCCTCTAGAATCTGGACACAAACTGAGTCCCACGATCAGAGACCACGTGAGTGGGAATGCCATGAAGTTTCACAATGTTGTCAACAAACACTTGTGCAAGAGTTTTAGCATTGGGGAGTCTGGGTAATGCAATAAAGTACGCCATTTTACTAAAACGATTTACAACCACCAGAATAACTGTCTTACCAGACGACTCAGGCAGATCAGTGATGAAGTCCATGGATAGGTGAGTCCATGGTCTGGACGGGATGGGTAATGGAAGTAGAGGTCCAGAAGGTCGAGTATGTGCCACCTTAGCGCATGCACAGACACTACAGGCTGACACATAATCCTCAACACTCTTACGAAGCCCTGGCCACTAGAATCTACGAGAGATGAGGTCGACAGTGGATTTACTCCCAGGGTGTCCCGCAAACACCGAACAATGATGCTCCTCAAACACCTTATGACGCAAATCAGAAGGAACAAATAACCAGGAGGGCAAGACTCCGGCACATCTCCCTGGGCCTCAAACACTTTAGCCTCAAGATCAGGGTAAAGAGCGGATATCACCACTCCTTCAGACAGTATAGGGCTCGGATCTTCAAAATCACCACCTCCGGGAAAACTACGTGACAAGGCATCCGCCTTCACATTCTTAACCCCAGGACGATATGTGACAATGAAATTGAATCTGGTGAAGAACAAAGACCATCTGGCCTGCCTCGGATTAAGTCGTTTAGCCGACTCCAGGTAAGCCAGATTTTTGTGATCAGTGAATACCGTGATTGGGTGAATCGCCCCTTCCAACCAATGACGCCATTCCTCAAAAGCCAACTTAATGGCCAGTAACTCTCTGTTACCCACATCATAATTTCTCTCCGCTGCAGAGAGTTTTTTCGAATAAAAAGCACATGGGCGCCATTAACGTGATAAAACAGCTCCTACCCCCACATCGGATGCGTCAACCTCCACAATGAAAGGTTGTGACACATCTGGCTGCACCAATATAGGGGCAGAAGAAAAGCACTCCGTCACAGCAGAGAAGGCTTGCAACGCTGCATCAGACCACACTGAGACATCCGTCCCTTTCTTAGTCATGTCAGTTAAGGGTTTAACTATTGTCGAATAGTTCTTAATAAATTTTCGGTAATAGTTGGTGAACCCCAAAAATCACATAAGAGCCTTCAGATTTTCAGGTCGGTCCCAGTTCAGAACAGCAACGACTTTCTCTGGATCCATACGAAAACCTGAAGATGAAAGCAAGTATCCTAAGAATTGCACCTCTTGTACAGCAAAGACACATTTCTCTAATTTTGCATACAACTTGTTATGTCTTAAGATTTGCAACACCTGCCTCACGTGATCCTGATGTGTCACAATATCTGGAGAATAGATTAGTATGTCATCCACATACACGACTACAAACCTCCCCACAAGATGATGAAAAATGTCATTAACAAAATGCTGGAAGACAGCAGGAGCATTGGTCAACCCAAAAGGCATGACCAGGTTCTCAAAGTGGCCCTCAGGAGTGTTAAAGGCCGTCTTCCATTCATCCCCTTCTTTGATCCTGACCAGATTATATGCCCCCCTTAAGTCAAATTTGGAGAACACCTTGGCATCCACAATCTGGTTAAACAAGTCAGGAATCAAAGGAAGGGGGTACGGATCACGGACAGTAATCCTATTGAGTTCACGGAAATCCAGACATGGCCGTCCTTTTTCTTAACGAAAAAGAACCCTGCTGCCACAGGAGATTTGGAAGGCCTAATATGTCCTTTAGCCAAACTCTCAGCAATATATTCCTTCATGGCCGTTCTCTCAGGTCCAGAAAGGTTATACAGCCTAGATTTGGGCAATTTTGCTCCAGGGATAAGATTGATAGGACAATCGTGTTCCCGGTGAGGGGGTAAATCCTGACATCCACCTTCAGAAAATACATCAGAGAAATCCGATATAAAAGAAGGAAGAGTCTTAGTGGTTAAAGCAGAAAAAGATGTATTAAGGCAATTGTCAACACAATAATCACCCCAATCCACAATTTGTCTAGTATGCCAGTCAATGGACGGATTATGTTTGCTTAACCACGGTAAACCCAGAACCACAGGAGCGGGAAGACCTTCCAACACAAAACATGAAATAAGCTCCTGATGAAATTCACCCACTCTTAATTTGATATCATGCACCATCTGAGACAAACACTTCTGAGATAGAGGTGCAGAATCAATGGCAAACACAGAAATCCTCTTATCCAAAGAACTCGGCGACAATCCATGCATACGGACAAACTGAGCATCAATCAAGTTCACCCCTGCCCCGCTGTCAATAAACACCTCAATTTTCACAACCTTTGACTCTAGCGCCACCACCGCAGTCAGGAGAAAACGGGTACTACAGGATGAAGACAAATGCACATTTTCAGTCTCCCTACCCACCCCACCAAGAGTGAGATGAGAATTCGACGCCCCCTTTTCTATTCTCTCTTTTAGAGATTGAAAGCATGGACATACATTGATAAAGTGTCCTTTCTGACCACAGAAAAAACACACACCCTTTTTATTACCAAGATGTTTATGAGTGGAAACAGGAGTGGCTCCCCCTAATTACATAGGTTCATCCCCTGACATCAACCTAGGGGAATATTCACCCAAAGTGTCATAGGAAGACAGTACACTATGTGATAGTACTTCCTGAGAGCGGGGGCCCCTAGATCACTCTCTCAGGCGCCTATCCATGCGCACAGCAAGAGACATAGCGGCCTCCAAAGACACGGGTTTCCTGAAAGGCCAAAGCGTCCTTCAGCCTTTCAGACAAACCATGACAGAATTGGCTACGGAAAGCCGGATAGTTCCATTCAGTATTGGTCGCCCACCTCCGAAACTCAGAGCAATAAATCTCAACCGGTCGCTCACCTTGACAAAGGTCACGTATCTGGGTCTCAGCCAGGGAGATACGATCCGGGTCATCATAGATAATCCCTAAAGCCTTGAAAAATTCATCTACTGACCGGAGAGACTGCGATTCGGTCGCCAGAGAAAAGGCCCATGACTGCGCATCCCCTTTAAGCAGCGAGATGACCACACCAACCTTCTGCTCCTCATTACCAGAAGAATGTGGACGCAGTCTGAAATACAATTTGCACGCCTCCCTAAATAGAACAAAATTATCACGTCCCCCAGAAAATCTATCCGGGAGGGGGACCTTAGGCTCCAAACAGGCCTGACACTCAGCATCCCCAGAACCACCAGCCTGTGGTCTCTGAATCTGGTTGCGGAATTCAGCCACCTCCAAACTGAGTCCCTGCAGCCGTTCAGCCAGAGCAGCAATAGCATCTATGTCAGCACAAAAATGACATAAATTTTTGTTTAGGCGGCTTATAATGTCACACTCTGGTGTGGAGGGAATAGCCACACCGAGCGTACAAGGGAAGGGAACAGACCAAAATCAGGGAAACGGTTACCTCCTGCAGGGAACCCTGAAACTAGGCCCTGACTGACTACCAGTATGAACAAGCCTGGGTTGTAGGAGAGTTCATACACAGGAACCTAATAATAAATGCACCCTAGAAAACCCTGCAGCTAGTGACACAAGAAAGAGTAAACCCGTTCCTCCAAGAGTAACGACGAACAGGAGACTCCAAAAGGAAAACCACAAAAGGGAAAAAGTCACATATCTTTAAGCAGATATCGCAGCAACCGGATCTCAGCCGAGATCCACACCACACACTACTAAGTAGGCAGAAAGTATAAACCGCAGGAGATACTGGGAGAGGAAGGGGTAAATAGGAGAAAGATAATTACCACAGTGGCAACAGCTGAGGGGAAGGGGTGTGGTAATCAGCAACCAAACCAAGGGAAATGCATGTCAAATTATGTCACTTTAGAAAGCCGCGCAGAACGTCTGATACCAGACGCAAGCCCTCTCCTGACACCTATTTGTTGGGACAAAGTGTCCAAAAATGATTCATTAACGAGGGCCTGCCTGTATTTAGACACACACAATGTTAATTGTCATAAGAAAGAATGGCTCGTTCTGCACAAATGTCCAAAAATTAGGGGCAGAATGTCTCCACATATTTATAAACGGCACACACAAGTGTTAATTGTCAGAAGAAAGCAGCAGCAGTACAGTGTAAATGTAGAAAGGGTAGGGTAATCGTGGAATGGGGTGGCAATAATTACAGCTGGCACTTACAGTGGCAACACAGCATGAAACAGACAAGGCAGTAGATGTGTGTAGTAGCAGTAGTGGTAGCTGTGTAGCAGTAATGGTAGTGGCAGTAGGTGTAATGGAAATTGAAGTGGGGGATTAGCAGCAGGGAATAAAAGCTGCGGCGGTGGCACCAAAGACGCAGCAGACATACAATATGATACGTGATGGTAGTGAGGCAGCGAGCATAGTGGCATGATAGGGCACAATTAACAAGGGCAGACATATTCATCTGCTTCAGGCGAAGGAGTGTGAAAATCGTCATGGATTCATTGCTTGTTCATTTTGACAAAAGTGATGTTTTGGACACTGATGGAGATCAACTTAGTCCATGCTGAAAATCCTCTCTGAGAAGACACTGGAGGCTGGGCAAGAGGGAACAGAAAAAGCATACTTGGCAAGTTCAGGCCACTGTTCCAGTCTGCTTGCCCAGAAATCCATGGAGTCAAGGAACACAGTATGATCCTTGGAAAGGCCACACTCATTTAGAGAGCGAGACAATTTTAAACAATTTTATTAAAAAATGAACAGCTGGCCATACAGCAGAAGTAAATCTATGAATTAAATTTGTGGTTTGTGGTACTCTAGATTACCTGGCGAGAAGTTCAATACAACACACAGGACAAAAAAAATTTAATTTGTGCAATGGTGTGGAAGTGTACAACATTTGCGGGCTGACACTTTATGAATAAAATCTATGGTACCCTAGCTTGCCTGGTCAGGAGTCACAACACACCATATAGGCCAGAAAAATTACACTTGGGTGAAGGCGCGGAAGTGTACCACATTTGTAGATCAATGAGAGGTCGACAAATATTGAATGAAATTTATGGTACCCTACCTGACTTGACCAGAAGTCCCAACACACCACACAGGCCAGAAAATTAAATATGAGCCAAATAAGTGGTATGGCAGCAACTGATCTGTTTGTAACTTGGGCAGGTGGGAGTTCAGCTTGCTGGTTGCAAGTAGTTTTCTAAGGGTCACATATTTTGTTATGAATGCCTCACTATGGAGTGGTAAAGTAATAACTGCAGAGTTCTAAACCTCCTCTGGTATTAACATAAGCACAAAATCAATGCACAGGGAGCTTCATGACAGGGGCTTCCATGGCCGGGTAGCTGAATGTAAGCCTTTAACTCACCAAGCACAATACCAAGTGTGTTATACAGTGGTGTAAGGCAAGCCGTCACTGGACTCTGAATCCCTGGAAATGTGTTTTGTGGAGTGACCAATCACACTTTGTCTGGTAGTTTAATGGATGATTCTGAGTTTTTGTGAATTCAAAGTTTTGTTGCTAAAAGAATTAATGTCTTTTGTTATGCCTTGTATGATATCCCATGAGCTTTATATGAGTAGCACCTCTTAGTTTTCTGACCCTACTCAGTAAGAGTCAGGTTAGCTCTGCTCCCTCTGGGTGGGGAGATCATCAGTCAGTGAACCTGGTGTGACCCAGGGAGTTTTCAGCCTAAAGAGCTAGGGACTAGACCTGTTTGGGTTTTGCTGCAAATAGGCTCAAGAAGGAACTTTCATCTAGGAAAGCACCATTTCTGACCCTGAATCTTGCCAGAAAGGGGCCAAAGAACAACTTGACTGAGAAAATATGCCTGGAAGGAAGAGAACATCAATTTTCATAGGAGGTGAATAAACCTGTAAAAGGAACAGAGCATAGTCTGTCATAAAGGGGAGCTGCCCCATGGTTTAGTTGGGAAAATTGCAAAGTGTTCTTATAAAAGGAAACTCAGGAAGGGTTACTACCATCATTTTTGCTGCCTATACACAGCTTTTGGGAAAAGCAAGCTCTGATTGATAAATCTGAATTATGCCTGATGCACGCTTGTACTGCATCGCCCATCATCCTCAGTAAAGAGATGTTTTTTTTATTATTTAACTGGGGCTGGTCGTTTTCTCCGCCATTCCCTGGCCCTTACTCTACCTAACCACCTGCATTGCACCCTGGCAAACATCCACCATCAAGGGCACCCCAAGTACCACCAGGTAGTAACCCCAGAGAATCAGGGAGTTCCCCGATGGAAGAAAGAGTGCCCAGAGAGTCAGAGAGTGCCCATTGACTGCTGCACAGCCCTAGTTAGCGTCAAAGTAAGGACAGCCACCGTGAACCACTACTACTCCCATCTGTGCCACCACTCCTCCTCACAGCTCTGCCCCCCCCCTGCTGGTCGCTGCATAGTGTACTGTATATCTGGTGTGTTATACTATAATACTGCACCGAATAGTGTTTGCCAAAAGGAAAATAATCAGTTGCCACGTAATTATCAACCATTAGGCTGGGTTTCCACTTTCCGATTTTTTTAAGCTTAAGCCAGGAATGGATCCCAAAAGAAAAAACTCTTTCCTTTATTCATGTTCTCAGTTTATAATCAGTTCCTGGCTTAAAAAACTTCAGAAAAAGCCTGAATATGGAAAACAAGTGTATTCCTACTCATTAAGATGTCAACTATGAGAATGCTTAAAAACATGCAGATATGGGCAATTTGTTCTGAAATAGGGAGAAATATGATCTGACTAATTTGAGGCCTGGTCCACACCTCACTGTGATAGTTCTGGTGCATAAATACTTCCTGTCTATATGTCTACCCTGTCTAAACTATGATTCTGGGCCACATATTTTTAAAAAAAATAAGATCATTTGCAAAGAGCATCAAAAAAAGTTAGCGAAATTGCCCTTCTTTTAAACAGATTGTATTCTAGAAAAATCTGAGATTTCTTCTAACAATATATCGACGTGAAGTATAATAATATTGCAGGTTATAGTTACTAGAGATGGGTTGTTGATGGGTTATTCTGATTGCCTGATTGGAGACGGAAAGGAGAAAGATTGGAGAAAGTTCATGGGATGTCCCCCATAGTGGCCTCAGCAGTAATAATGTTCCCCAAGGTGGCCCATAGTGTTCCCTATAGATGCCCCCAGGAGTAATAATGTCACCCATAGTGGCCCCAGCGTTAATAAAGTCCCCCAAAGTGGACCTAGCTGTCCCTCGTGGTGGCCATTGGCCAATAATGTCCCACATAGTCGCCTCAACAATTATAATGCCCCCCATAGTGGTCCATAATGACCCTCTTAGTGGCCCCAGCAGTAATAATGCCGCCATAGTGGCCCATAATGTTCCCAATAGTGGCCCCAAGTTGTAATGTTTTCATCCACTTGCTCGCATAGAGGTGGTCACTTCTTTCTTGTTAGAAAAGGACCTGCTGAAGGTCCTGCGGTGAGTGTGTGACATTACCACACACTCCCAGCATGATTGTGTGGTAATGTTATTACGCTGAGCATAGTTCATTTGGCAGGTCCTTTTCAATCAAGAGAGGAGTGACTGTCTCTCCACGAGAAAATGGATGAGGTGAGTGATTTTCTATATCCTCTAAAAGGCCATAATGCACTAGCGTACCCATTTTTAATGCCCATTAAATGGATGCACTCAAATGGCCATGTGAATAGCCCCTAGACTTTAATTGGTGCTAAAAATATCCATGCGACGACCGTTACTTAAATGGCCGTCACACGGCCATTTTTAATGTTTTCGTGCATGAAGCCTTAGCCCAGAAAATGTATACAAAAATGGTTGAAAAGTGGCCATGAAAAACGGACACACTGTCCATTTTTGCATCCATTTTCTGGCCATCTGTCCATTTGTATCCATTTTTTATGGCTGTTAAAAATGGCCCTTAACTAGAGTTGAGCGAATCCTAAAAGATTCGGGGATTCGGTATTCGGCCCGAATTTTCTGCGGGATTCTTGGGTTCGAGCCGAATCACGAATCCCATTAAAGTCTATGGGAGACCCGAATATTTTTGCAGGGGCCAAAGGTTCTGCACAGTCAAGTTTGCCCCAACATGTGAAAACCTCAGAAAAAGATGGAAACACCTTGGAAATGTATAGGAAACACCAGGGGCAGCATGTAGGGATGCCTCTGAGACTCCCTAATTGCACCATTTTTTCTAAATATGGCCAATAGTCTGGTGATGACCCCAAGGCAATTTTCAGGGACACGGTAATGGTGACCCACTTAAAAATGCTGCCTGACAACCTGGCGGTGAACCCCTGATTGTCTGTCTTTCAATAAAATTGCAGTGTAAAGCATGGTGGTGAGCCTCAGTATGACTTTTTGGATGGAGATTGCATGTGGTCACGTACTCCCTGGAACCCCATAGTCACCCCTTCTCTGATGTGCTACCCCAGAACATTCTCTGCCCGAATTCGCAAGACCTTTTGCAGTCTCAGTGTGCTGACAGTGGGGATTTACCAGTGTTGTCTGAGGAGGTGGCGGACAATGGCGAGACACAAGTGTCGGGGGGTGAGGTAGTTGAAAGTAGTGTTGCACGATATATCGAAAACTCTGTACGGTTTCGGTACCTAGTGCGGTACCGAAGCTCGATACCGAGTTTTCTTGCCGTCCGATACATAGAACATGGCGCGCGCATCACTTTAATGCTACTGCTCCAGGCCCCCGCTCCAATGATTTCATGGGTGGCCCCGCACCCCCCTCACACCTCAGATCAACCCACCCAGCCACCCGGCGCGCATTATGACCTGACGCAGCGTCAGGTCATAGTGGCGGTGGCAGGGAACACAGTGGAGCTCGGAACCTGAGGACAGCGGCGGCCAGAACAGGTAAGTATGCATTTTTTTAAAGTGGCTGGGTGGGCTGATCTGAGGTCTGAGGGGGCCACAAGACGCTGGTCTGAGGGGGGCACAAGACGCTGACCTGAGGTCTGATGGGGGCACATGGGGGCACATTGTGTTGATCTGAGGCCTGAGGGGGGCCACAAGACGCTGACCTGAGGTCTGATGGGGGCACATTGTGTTGATCTGAGGTCTGATGGGGGCAAAAGACGCTGATCTGAGGTCTGATGGCACAAGACGCTGACCTGAGGTCTGATGGGGGCACAAGACGCTGACCTGAGGTCTGATGGGGGCACAAGACGCTGACCTGAGGTCTGATGGGGGCACATGGGGGCACATTGTGTTGATCTGAGGTCTGATGGGGGCACAAGACGCTGATCTGAGGTCTGATGGGGGCACAAGACGCTGACCTGAGGTCTGATGGAGGCACAAGACGCTGACCTGAGGTCTGATGGGGGCACAAGACGCTGACCTGAGGTCTGATGGGGGCACAAGACGCTGACCTGTGGTCTGATGGGGGCACAAGACGCTGACCTGAGGTCTGATGGAGGCACAAGACGCTGACCTGAGGTCTGATGGGGGCACAAGACGATGACCTGAGGTCTGATGGGGCACAAGACGCTGACCTGAGGTCTGATGGGGGCACAAGACGCTGACCTGAGGTCTGATGGGGGCACAAGACGCTGACCTGAGGTCTGATGGGGGCACAAGACGCTGACCTGAGGTCTGAGGTCTGATGGAGGCACAAGATGCTGACCTGAGCTCTGATGGGGACACATTGTGTTGATCTGAGGTCTGATGGGGGCACAAGACGCTGATCTGAGGTCTGATGGGGGCACAAGACGCTGATCTGAGGTCTGATGGGGGCACAATGTGTTGATCTGAGGTTTATTATCCCTGTACAGTGACATCACTGTGTTTATCATCCCTGGACTTTGACATCACTGTATTTATTATCCCTGTACTGTGACATCACTGTGTTTATTATCCCTGTACGGTGACATCACTGTGTTTATTATCTCTGTACTGTGACATCACTGTGTTTATTATCCCTGTACAGTGACATCACTGTTTGTATTATCCCAGTACTGTGACATCACTGTGTTTATTATCCTTGTACTGTGACATCACTGTGTTTATTATCTCTGTACTGTGACATCACTGTGTTTATTATCTCTGTACTGTGACATCACTGTGTTTATTATCCCTGTACGGTGACATCACTGTGTTTATTATCCCTGTATGGTGACATCACTGTGTTTATTATCCCTGTACAGTGACATCGCTGTGTTTATTATGTCTGTACAGTGACATCGCTGTGTTTATTATCCCTGTACAGTGACATCACTGTGTTTATTATCCCTGTACAGTGACATCGCTGTGTGTATTATCCCAGTGCAGGAAGAGGTAAGTGGTCTGTGTTTGTGTGTTTGTTTTCTATTTTTCAGGGTCGTGAATGCAGAGGACTACGTCGGAACTGCTGGTTGTATCTGGCTGGCGAAGGAAAAAAGGGGGGACCCCACGCCATTTTTTTACAAAAATAATTAAATAATTTTTAAAAAATGGTGTGGGGTCCCCCCCTTTTTTCCTTCGCCAGCCAGATACAACCAGCAGCGGCAGCCTGGCACTACCAGGGTGGGAAGGGACACTGTTATTGGCCCTTCCCAGCCTAATGGTACCAGCCTGCAGCCGCCCCAGAGCCAGACCCTCAATTTAGAAGGTCCGGTCCTGCGGGTACCCGGCTCTTCCCGGCACCCCTAGTGGCGGTGGGTGCCGAGGTAATAGATGTTGGGGTTAGTGCTGGCCTGCCATACCGGCAAGCACTAAGCCCAGTATTAGTAATCAGGGCCGTCTGTGGATAGCCATAATTACTGAAACTGTAGTATTGTAAAAAAAATACACACACACAAGTATAAAACATTTTATTGAAATAAACACTCCCCCAGACCCCTGTTTGACCATTTTATTAAAAAAAAAAAAAAAAAAAAAAAAGCTGGTCTGACGTAGTCCACCGAATCCGACGTAGTCCTCTGCATTCACGACCCTGAAAAATAGAAAACAAACACGCAAACACAGACCACTTACCTCTTCCTGCACTGGGATAATACACACAGCGATGTCACTGTACAGGGATAATAAACACAGTGATGTCACTGTACAGGGATAATCAGGGGCTGGCTGGCAAATTTTAGCCTGGGGGGCAAGCACATAGCACTGGCCCATATGTAGCGGCCCACCGTGTCCTGTTTAACTCCGCCTACCATATAAAGGCAGTATAAGTAAATGGGCTTTAAATTGTTAAAAGGCTGCAGCTTGGTTGTGTTTTCATGTTGGGATCATACACATGTACAATACTAGATACAGTAGCAACATGGTCAACTCCTAAGCTGAAGAGACTTAATAGACTATAAAGGGGTCTGATGAGGAAACTGCTCCTTTACTGGACAAAAAAAGTCCTGCATGCAAGACTTCTTTGTCCAGTCTTTTTGACGGAATCTGTGACAGTGGCCCGAACACAAACGTGAATGGATGGTATTAGATTGAAATATAGCATCAGTTGCACATTTAACAACAAATACAGAGCAATAACCAAGTTCACTACTTACATACAGCACAAGAACTAAGCCTGTAAGTCAAATACAGCAACAGAATCAACAACAAATATAGCACCAGAACCAAACCACAAAGAACTAAGATCGATACATAAATACAGCACCAGAACCATGCGAAGTACATATGTATATCACCACATTTTAAAAGTTCAGTACAGATACCATTTGCATAGTCAGGTCGGCCCTCACCAAGTAAGCTTGTACAGTGTGAAACTACAGCTCCCAGTATGGCCTGAACAGCAGTAACGGGATGCTGGGAGTTGTTGTTTCACAAAACCACCCATCATCAGCTGTAGATCATCCAGGTGACTACAGCTCTGATCATACACAGTCAGTAGCAGAATAATCATTTCCATTTAGTGACTTACAGGTGACGTTTCCTTCTGAGTTCTTCTCCATCTGGTTCAGACCACCATGATGACTTCTCCCAGCCACAATTCAGCGGATTTTGCTGAGAATATGTCTTCAGATTTTCTCTTTACCAATACATTGGCACCCTGCATACTGCCACACATGCTGTGCCCTGAATATAACAGCAGCTACACACAGGGCTCCCCAATGATAGTGCCACACACTCCGTGATCTCTGCATATAGTGCCGCATGCTCTGTGCCCTCTGCATATAGTGCCATACGCTCTGTGCCCTCTGTATATAGTACCACACGCTCTGTGCCATCTGTATATAGTACCACACGCTTGGTGCCCTCTGTATATGGTGCCACACGCTCGGTGCCCTCTGTATATAGTGCCACACGCTCCTTGCCCTCTGTATATAGTGCCACATGCTCGGTGCCCCTTATAAATAGTGCCACTTATATGTGCACCCTGTATGTATAGTGCCTGTTATACATATGTGCCCCGTTATGTATAGTGCCTCTTTGCTGTTCCCCCTGAATACAGCGTACACACACTGTGTTATAATACTCGGTAGAAGCTAGAATGTAGTAGGTAACAAGGACACGTGGTAAGAGTTATAATAGATGCAGTGGGTATATATAGTGTATACAGCATTGTGCTTATAAGTGAGGTATGAGGTATAAATTACACCTCGTATCTCACATGAGTGCACTGTTATACTATATATCTGCATCTGCATATACGCACTGCATCTATTACCAGTATATTTTTTATAATACATGCAATAAATACAGATACACAGCAGTATACTGATATGAGGTACGAGCAATAAATTACACCTCGTATCTCACATGAGTACACTGCTGTGCATACTATATATCTGTATATACTGCACCTATTATACCTCTTACCTCACATATCAGTACACTGCTGTATATACTATATATCTGTACACACTGCATCTTTTACACCGTAACCTGACGTATCAGTACTCTGTGTGTATACTATGTGTCAGGTGCGAGGTATAAATGATGCAGTACAGATATATGTGGACAGTCATTTATTATGGTCACTTGTGAGGTACATGAGGCAATGAGTTTGTAGTTAAGCTCAGGGCTCATGCACGCGAACGTGTGCCGGCCAGATCTGTGCAGCGCACTGCAAATTGCAGTCCGCAATGCATGGGCACTGACCGTAGAGCTGCTGCAGGTGGATGCGGACCCATTCACTTGAATGGGGTCTGCATCCGACGGTACACACCGCAAAAAAGTAGAGCATGCACTACTTTTTTGCTGTGCGGAGGCACAGACAGAAACCTCACGGAAGCCCTCCTTAGTGCTTCTGTGGGGTTCTGTGTCCCCATTCCACACCAACCTTCTGGATTGCAGACCCATTCAAGTGAATGTCTCAGCATCCATTATGTGGGGTGCACAAGGCCACTGCCCGTGTATTGCGGACCCGCTGATTGCCAGCCGCAATATGGTGAGGACTGGGCAACGGTTCCGTGCATGAGCCCTAATGGTCAGTTTTAGGGTTAGGATTAGTTTTACAATATTACAATATTAAATGCCCCCCCCCAATATTACACGCCTGCCCTCCTCTAAATACAATATTACACAGAACCCCCGTGGCAGGCAATATTACACCTTCCTCCCTCCATACAATATTATTTGCTCCCATTGCATACAGTATTACACAGAATGCCCCCTGCAAAAAATATTGTCAGTCCCTCTCCCCTTAGCCCCTCCACAGTACATACACATACCTCTCCTGAAATGAGGGGCACTTTATCTCCCTCTTCTCCTAACATTGCAGAGCAGCCATCCCTGACTGACCTTTCGGCTATGCAAACAGCCCGCCTATGCTGCACGCTGACGTACGACCCACGTGACCTAACAGCCCCGTGCGGTGCTTGAAATTTACACACGGTAGGAAAGAGAATGTACAGTTTAGACATTACCTGCTAGGGATAGAGGGAGGGCAGGGAACCAGTGGTTCCCTCGTCCCACCGGCGCTGCTGTAGGCTTAGTTGTATCTGCGTCTAGTGGACGCAGATACAATTCAATTTAGGGGCCACACGGCCCTGGACATCTACTGGCCCGGGGGGCATATGCCCTCCTGCCCCCCGGCCCAGCCCGCCCCTAGGGATAATAAACACAGTGATGTCACAGTACAGAGATAATAAACACAGTGATGTCACAGTACAGAGATAATAAACACAGTGATGTCACCGTACAGGGATAATAAACACAGTGATGTCACAGTACAGGGATCGGCATCTCGTGCCCCCATCAGACCTCAGGTCGGCGTCTCGTGCCCCCATCAGACCTCAGGTCGGCGTCTTGTGCCCCCATCAGACCTCAGGTCGGCGTCTCGTGCCCCCATCAGACCTCAGGTCGGCGTCTCGTGCCCCCATCAGACCTCAGGTCGGAGTCTCGTGGGCCAGTCTGACACTGTGCAGGTCCCTACCTTATGTAAATTTAGGTCACATGTCACTGCCAGACAATCACTGCTGGGGAGGTATAGGGGCTGTTACATCACAGCAGGTGTTCCCACAGGCTTCCCTTTGATGCTGATTGGCTGAAAAAAACGGGCATTTCAAACTTGCAGTGACGCACGAATAATCACGAATCAGCGCTGCCTCGGGATGCCGAGCCGAGCCGAAGCGGGCAATATTCGTGCGAATCACGAATATTGCTGCTTCAATTCGCTCATCACTACCCTTAACCCTTACAGTCCCAGTATGGCACTGGGGCGATGCGGACACATGGCGCCCGCTGGCGGGCGTCATGGCCAGAAAGTCTCTGCTGTTTCTAACAGCAGAGACTTGCGGGTACTTACCGCCATCGGCGGTTTTCTCTTCAGCAATTAGATGCCGTGATCACATGAGATCACGGCATCTAGTAGCGCAAAAACCCGGAAGCGTTCGCCTCTGGGTGGTGTACAGACGCCCCATGTGGTCAAATGGGGTGTCTGTACACGATCTGAAAGCTGTAAACCTCGCTGATGAGGTTTACAGCTTTCAAAGTGCAATCTTATTCTGGCCACTAGATGGCAGGCCAGGATAAGAAATGAGCAAATTCAGTTTTTAATTCAAAATTAAAAACCCCTGATTGCTCATAAAGAAAAAATAAAAAGCACAATCTATTTGCTCATATTTGAGCTTTAAAATAATCACAAAAAATTTAAAAAAATGTTAAAAAATATATAAAAAATAAAAAAAAATATAAAAGTTTAAATCACCCCCCTTTCCGTATAATTAAAAAATTAAACGAAAACGCAAAGCCGAAAAAACCTCCGGTACTGAAAGGGTAAAAATTGATAAATTTCATTGGATTTTTTTAACCTGTTCCCAACCGCCTTACGAAGATATATGTTGGCAGTTGGGACTAAATATGGTGCCTGCTTGCAAGTGCAGAGGGCCCATAGCCCCCGGGTGCTTGCTGCTTTAAACAGAAGGCACCCAGGGCTATTGTACGTGAGTATAAAAACCAGGAGTGTGTGCTCCCAGCCGTGCACCGGCTCCCCCTAGCAAGGGATGCTTGCTCTGTTTTTACCCATAAATAACTTATAAAGGAAGCATCTGTTTAAAAAATGGTACAAATGAAGTTTAAATAAATGTAGTGAAACCTAGTTTTGCAATTATAAGGGTCACAAAGACTGCAGATGTACCAAACCTCAAATGAGCTGTCCACAAAGACATTCAAAACTTTGATAGGGAGCTTATCAGAGAACTTCTCCATTTGTAACGCTCATTATCCTCAGTCAGTAATGATACCTTTAATGTAAGTGCAGTACCCCAGAATACGGTGACTGCAAAACTGGTTTTGTCATTTAATGTTCTGATGTATTGCAACCCGCATAGTTTTGTGTGGATAAGTCAGGGTTAACAATCCTGGCTGTGGCCTTTTAGGAGGCTAGGAGTTGGACATAGGTCATCATCTAGTTTTAGTGTGCGAGTCTAATGTTAGCTGAGGAACCAGAGAATCTCCTGAGACATTTTCAATGTTTTGCATCAAGAAGGTGATCTGTACTTCACAGTACTCCAGAGAGAACTCCAGAGAGAAAAGAAAAAACTAGAAGATCCAGAATCTGCAAGGTTAGGCACTGGAGTCAATTTGTATGCTATTTGCTGTTTAAGGATGATAAAGACTACTGCAGGGACATTCATAATACACCCTTCCTCACTTTGACGCAGAGGTGTAGCTAGAGGTTCAGCACAGGGGGGGCGAAACATACTTGAGTGGGCCCCCCAAACGCACGTTTCCAACTTCACAGGCACATACTACTAGTTATACGACTGTATAAACTCCTAGATCATCTATGCTGTTAAGTACAGTACAATAGACAGTACAATAGACTTTCTACATACCCTAGTGTAAATACTCTACCATATAATGCAGTAAAATATAGGAGTAATAGGAGTAAAAAACAAGGGGACTCCTATGTTAAAGGAAACCTGTCCCCAGTTTTTACATCACTAAACTAACAGTCCCCTGCCCCCATCAGACCTCAGATCAGCGTATTGTGCCTCCATCAGACCTCAGATCAGCGTATTGTGCCCCATCAGACCTCAGATCAGCGTATTGTGCCCCCATCAGACCTCAGATCAGCGTATTGTTCCCCCATCAGACCTCACATCAGCCTACTGTGCCCCATCAGACCTCAGATCAGCGTATTGTGCCCCATCAGACCTCAGATCAGCGTATTGTGCCCCATCAGACCTCAGATCAGCGTATTGTGCCCCATCAGACCTCAGATCAGCGTATTGTGCCCCATCGGACCTCAGATCAGCGTATTGTGCCCCATATGACCTCAGATCAGCATATTGTACCCCCATCAGACCTCAGATCAGCAGAATGTGCCCCCATTAGTCCTCACATCACCCTACTGTGCCCCCATCAGACCTCAGATTAGCGTATTGTGCCCCCATCAGACCTCAGATCAGCGTATTGTGCCCCCATCAGACCTCAGATCAGCGTATTGTTCCCCCATCAGACCTCACATCAGCCTACTGTGCCCCATCAGACCTCAGATCAGCGTATTGTGCCCCCATCAGACATCAGATCAGCGTATTGTGCCCCATCAGACCTCAGATCAGCGTATTGTGCCCCCATCAGACCTCACATCACCCTACTGTGCCCCCATCAGACCTCAGATCAGCGTATTGTGCCCCCATCAGACCTCAGATCAGCGTATTGTGCCCCATCAGACCTCAGATCAGCGTATTGTGCCCCATCAGACCTCACATCAGCCTACTGTGCCCCATCAGACCTCAGATCAGCCTACCCAGCCACATAAGATTAAAATAAAAAATCTTTCTTACCTGTCCCGCGCTGCGGCTGCCCTCCGGTCCAGCGCGCCACTGTCTTCCCTGGCCGGCGCGCACTATGACCTGACGCTGCACGCAGCGGTGGGCTGATCTGAGGTCTGATAGGGGTCGCTAAATACAAGTGAGCGCTTCCATAATGGAAGCGCTCACTTGTATTCGCCTGATAGTCATCCTTGCTGGACCCCCCCTGACTCACTGGGCCCGGAGCCGTCGCCCCCCCTGCCCCCCCGGTAGCTACGCCTCTGCTTTGACGGTATGAGAGCTACAATAAAAGTCCCAGGTCAGTAGATGTAATCAGTTGTCATCCTTTTAATCTGTTGGTGCTTTTGCTACTGTTTATGTAGGTACCATAGACATACATGCAATACTGGTGAACAGTCAGAGGTGTAGTAAAGAAGATCTACTCTCCCTGAGGGAACGAAACCACACAATTGATGAGTCACTAACACGCTTCCAGCATAAAATTTTCTTCTACTGGCAAGATAATACGATTCTGGGCCACACAGAAGCCTTTGTCAGATTCAACCAACGTTAACGGTAACTTTGGTTGAATCTGTCCAAGGGGCCTTTGCGGCCCAGAAACGCGTTATTTCTACAAATAAAGAATTTAAATTATTAATGTAATGGTAGGCACTCTAATCATTCAATCATATGGAGACAAAGGATGACATGATATTAGTTATAGAAATGTATTATATTTATAAAAATTAAATTTAATTTATTATTATTACTAAAAACATACTAAGTTTATTATTCCCGTTCTACAGAGATCACCTTGACGATTTGGTGGACGGGCTTAGATAATTTTGTACAAAATATATTTGCCAAGAATCTCCAATTTACCAAACAAGCATAGCATTAGCTCCAGAATATTTCACATCTGTATGGCATTTTGTGCTTTTTCTGGTTAGCAGTGTGCCGTTGCATTGTATGTATTTTCCTTTCCTTGTGCAATCAGGCATAGCAACGTGCACCTGCGCACTGGGATGTGCTGACTGAAATCCCCCTTTTTTTTTTCTTTGTAAGTTTGTACTGAAGGTGTGGCTACTCCATTTGGTCATGCACTCCTGACTAGCCCCGTCTGCCCCATAGGCTGATTTTAATTAGTGTAACTATAAAGCCGAGTGGACTCGGCATGCATGCTTGGTACCTGCATCCCTGTATTAGTGGACGCCTTTGAAGCACTATAAATGGCAAAAGGCAGAAGGGACCCAGCATGCATGTGGAACCAAACACCCCCTGATTATACGGAAGCCAAGGTTGGCACATAACAGGTAGGAAATAGTGTTAGGTTCCCGTTCTACAGAGATCACCTTGACGATTTGGTGGAGGGGCTCACATAATTTTGTACAAAATATATTTGCCAAGAATCTCTAATTTACCAAACAAGCATAGCATTAGCTCCAGAATACCTCATATCACTATGGCATTTTGTGCTTTATCTGGTTCGCAGTGTGCCGTTGCATTGTATGTATTTTCCTTTCCAAATTTAGTATTATGACTTCAAAATGTAGGCACCTGATTAATTAAGCTAAAAATATACACAATATACAAAATAAAAATAAAATATGTATAAAAAAATGACAAAAAGATTTATCGAAGAAATATGGAAATAAGAATCATAATTTCATCATTCAAAGTTCATCCATAAGTCTGTATGTCATATCTTAATCCCTCAAACTTGTAAAAGTTCATCCGAAAAATTCATCAAAAAATTATTACAGTCTATTCAACAGTAGTGGATCATCCATGTATCCTAAAACATCCATATACCCCAATCAGGATATTATTGTAATGTCCGCTTCAATCGGAATATTGTTATAATATCCGCTCAATATTTTTCTCCGATAGGGGTGTTATTATAATGGTTGCTTAATTATACCCAGTATTAGGCATACAACTAGATCAATTATCAATTGTTTTGTTATTTTCTTTGTCTGGCTATAACAATTAGCTCCTTGTATCCATGTAACATATAATTTATAATTGTGTTGTTTTGAGATAGTTACATTACCCTTCCCGTGTTGTATTCACACGCCGTCGGTCTCTGAAAGGAGCCACTGCTGGTATTGGTGCTGGTATTGGTGCTGGTATCCGCCAGGTGGGAATTTGCGCTTTCTTTGGCGTCCCACGTGGTCGCTATTTAAGTTACGTGTCCGGTCGGGATCCTTGGTGTAGTATGCCGTTTGTCTCTTACGCCAGGAGTAGATTGGTGTTTCGAGAGAGCTGGGAAAGCTGGGTATTTGTTTTTAGTTATCAAAGTCTATATTTTAGTGATACAGAGGATATATAAAAAGTATAAATCAATAATAATTTTAAAAAAATGATGGATAGTAGTGAAAAGACTTCTTAAAAAGAATGGTGATTAATTATAATGCCAGATCCTTTTGTATTTTGCCTCAAATTATACCAAACGCGTTTCGGAGCTTTAAGGGTCGGCTCCTTCTTCAGTGGTTACTGTGAGAATGATCTGGCAAGGTTAAATACTCCTCTCATTAAAGGGGAGGTGGTGTTGGTAGCACTATGAGCTTGAGAAGAAATCTGGACTGGATTTCTATTATTATATAGATTAGGAGTTGTTATATTCCATAGTATCATTAATTAATATTATTGGTACTATCCATATCAATGACGGTATTTAGTAAAATTAGTTATATGTACTATATTAGATCCCAAATAATTGTATTAGATATTGTATGATGTTAATAATGACAACGTAAGTAGTCACTTTTTTACCATTCTGCTATTGTTGTTGATGGTTTGAAACTCCCATCCAAGTATTGATCTTGTATGGTATTGGTATTGATACACTACTGTAATTGTTTATTCTTTCTTTATTATTCTGCTATCTAATATAGATATTTTTAGGGAACTAGAAAAACTACTACACAAACAACTGAGACAACACTGGGAAATCAAATCACTTAATCAATATTTACAGAGTGGGCTCATACCTAAAGGTCTAACATTAACCCCTTCAAGCGACAGCCAGTTTGGACCAAATGCCCCATTTTTCAAATCTGACATGTGTTACTTTATGTGGTAATAACTTTGGAACGCTTTTACTTATTCAAGCCATTCTGAGATTGTTTTCTCGTGACACATCATACTTCATGTTAGTGGTGAATTTCAGTTGATACATTTTACCTTTAGGCATAAAAAAACCCAAATTTGCAGAAAATTTTGAAAAATTCGCTATTTTCAAAATTAGAATTTCTCCGCATTTAAGATAGATAAGTTTAGAAGAAAACTGTAAAATTTTTAAGAAAATTGCCCAAACCCACTTTTTTAAGGACCAGTTGAGTTAATGAGTCGCTTTGTGGGACTTAATTAGTAGAAACCACACATAAATGACCCCATTTTAGAAACTACACCCCTTAGGTTACTCAAAACTAATTTTACAAACTTTGTTAACCCTTTAGGTGTTCCACAAAAATTAAAGGAATATGGAGGGGAAATTTTAAAATTTTATTTTTTTGTGCAGATTTTCCATTTTAATCATTTTTTCCTGTTGCATAGTAAGGGTTAACAGCCAACCAAACATCAATATTTATTACCCTGATTCTTCAGTTTACAGAAACACCCCATACGTGGTTGTAACCTGCTGTATGGGCACACAGGAGTGCTCAGAAGGAAAGGAGCGCCATATTGTTATCGGAGGGGAGATTTTGCTGGAATGGTTTTCAGGTGCCATGTCACATTTGAAGAGACCCCATTTTGGAAACTATGCCCCTCAAGGAATAAATATAGTGGTGGAGTGAATGCTTTCACCCAACAAGCTCTTCATAGAATTTAGAAAAGCATGGCTATGAAACTGAAAAATTAACTTTTATTTCCACTATAATGTTGCTTTAGCCCTACATTTTTTATTTTCACAAGGGCTAACAGGAGAAAATGCAGCCAACAATTTGTTATGCATTCTTTCCTGAATACGGCAACACCATATATGTGGTCGTAAACCTCTGTTTGGGGGCACGGCAGCATTCAGGAGGGAAGGAGCGGCATCGGGATTTTCTAACATATAATTTGCTGAAATTGTTTTTAGGGGCCATAACATTTTTATTTTTTCACCAATGTAGCTGTGTAGGGGCTTGTTTTTTGTGGTATAGGCTGTAGTTTTTATTAAGCAAAACTCACAGAGACAAAGGATAAAAAACATCCTGCATGATGTGATAATGACTGCGGATGTCAGTGGCTATACATATCAAAGTAAATCACAGAAAAGGGGTTTCTAGTGCACAAAAATGGATGCAAACAATATATACTGTATAAACTAAGACCTCATTCTGATATGATAAAATCTGAGACTCTTAGCCAATATATTTTGATCAAAACACATCTGTGCCCACCTACCCAGCGTCACGGTGGTCTCAGGTCAGGCAGGTCCTACGCTAAACCTAACTATGCCGTTGGGCATCTATATCTAGGAGCGTGGACGCTGCACATATAGGCGTGTTGCTCCTAGTGACCTCTATGTGCATACAGCAACCAATGAGAGGAGGAGCAAACATGTAGTTTTTATTGGTATTATTTTGGGGTACATTTGACTTTTTGATCACTTTTTATAACATTTTTTGTGGAGGTGAATTGGGTAAAAATGGCACTTGTGTCAGAGTTTTTTATTTTTATTTTTTATGGGGTTCCTCTTGCAGTAAATTTGATATGATAATTTTATTCTGTTGGTTGATATGATTATGGCGATACCAAATTTATATAGGTTTTTTTATATTTTACTACTTTTTCAGCATAAAATCACTTTTGTGTTTAAAATAAATTAGATTTTAAATCTCCATATACAAAAGTCCATACATTTTTTATTTTTTCAACAATGTAGCTGTGTGGGGGC
Organism: Rhinella marina; assembly: GCA_900303285.1. Taxonomy (NCBI): domain Eukaryota; kingdom Metazoa; phylum Chordata; class Amphibia; order Anura; family Bufonidae; genus Rhinella; species Rhinella marina. Next base: position 98,447 of record ONZH01014056.1, on the reverse strand, counting down.
TTGTTTTTTGCAGGATGTGCTGTAGTCTTTATTGGTATCATTTTGGGGTACATATGACTTTTTGATCACTTTTTATAACATTTTTTGTGGAGGTGAATTGGAAATGGCACTTGTGTCAGAGTTTTTTTTATTTGTATTATTATTATTATTATTATTATTATTATATAAAATATTTATATTATTATTTTATGGGGTTCCTCTTGCGGTAACTTTGATATGATAATTTTATTCTGTGGGTTGATACGGTTATGGTGATACCAAATGTATATAGGTTTTTTATATTTTACTACTTTTTCGGCATAAAATCACTTTTGTGTTTAAAATAAATTACTGTATTTTTCGCCCTATAAGACACACCGGCCCATAATACGCACCTAGGTTTTAGAGGAGGACAATAAGAAAATTTTTTTTTATTAGACCTCAGGTCAGACCAGCAATCAGACCCCCAATGTTAATCAGACCTCAGCTCACAGCTGCAGTTAGACCCCCAATGTTAATAAGACCCCAATAAGACCTCAGATCAGACCCCCAATCAGACCTCAGCTCAGACCCCAATGTGAATGACCCCCAATCAGACATCAGATAAGAGCCCCATGCCTCTCTTCAGCCTCCATATGAGCCCCAATGCCTATAATTAGCCCCCCATGCCTGTAATTAGCCCCCATATCAGCCCCATGCCTGTAATCAGCCCCCATATGATTCCCCATGCCTGTATTCAACCCAATATGATTCCCCATGCCTGTATTCATCCCCCATATGATTCCCCATGCCTGTATTCATCCCCCATATGATTCCCCATGCCTGTATTCATCCCCCATATGATTCCCCATGCCTGTATTCAGCCCCCATATGATTCCCCATGCCTGTATTCAGCACCCATATGATTCCCCATGTCTGAATTCAGCCCCCATATGATTCCCCATGCCTCTTATTAGCCCCGATATGATTCCCCATGCCTCTTATTAGCCCCATATGATTCCCCATGCCTCATATTAGCCCCAATATGATTCCCCATGCCTCTTATTAGCCCCCATATGATTTCCCATGCCTCTTATTAGCCCCCATATGATTCCCCATGCCTCTTATTAGCCCCCATATGATTCCCTATGCCTCTTATTAGCCCCCATTATTCCCCATGATGCCTCAGTTAAAATAAAAAAGCCACTTACCTCTCCTGCTTCTGGACGCCGCCGCTCCTCCGCCCGCACGTCCCGTCTTTTTCCTGCTGCGGCTGTGCTGTGACCCAGCGTGCATTACATTATTTTTTACAGCGATCGCCATGCGGGATTAGTAGCATGATACTTTTATAGATCAGATTATTATGATGCAGAGATACCAATTATGTGTATTTTTTAATTTTTTTAATTGCCTTAATGAAAGGACGAGAAAAGACAATTTTTATTTTATTTTTATTAAAAAAAATTTTATACAGTTTTTTTTACTTTTTTTTTACACTTTTTTTTTGAAGATCTTGTGGGCCTGATGACTATACAGTGCATTGCAATAGTCATCTATTGCAATGCACTATATAGTCTGTATTTCACTTACACTAAGGCTGATCAGACCCTCAGGGTCTGATCCCCTTAGGTTCATGGCAGCCTGGACACCTTTATAAGGCGTCTGGTTGCCATGGTAACCATCCTGCTGCTGCCATCGCAGCGCAGCAGCCCAATGGTTAAGAGAGGGAGCCCCCTCCCTCTGCTAACCCCTTGGATGTCGCTGACTGCGGCATCTAAGGGGTTGCAGCAGAGTGTCAGCATACAGCTGACAATCGCTGCTGATAGCGGGGGCTCAGGAATGGGGGGAGCAGGGGAGCAGCAACAGGGGCACAAATGGGGGCAGAGCCAGAACAGAAGGGGGTACGGCCAGCACGGAGGGGGCACAGCTGGACATGGCCGGCACAGAAGGTGAATGGCAGGACACATCAGGAGGCAGAGATCAGGGCAGCAGCTCTGTTACAGCTGACACTGTCTGACACTCTCTGCTGATGGCAGTGGCTCTGTTTCTGAGCCGCTGCCATCAGAGCCCGCACATAGGGGAGGGGGCATGATCAGGGGCACTGGGGGGGCAGTAAATTTAATGGGGGGGACGGCACACAGGGCATCTTACCTGATTTCAGGCTGCGATCTCCAGAGTGGAGATCGCAGCCTGAAACCGGCATTTTAACACTGAAGCGCTCCGATTGGTTAGTCTGTAGAGACTAACCAATTGGAGCGCTTGCCAGCAAGGGACCACTCTGATTGGTCCCTTGCCGGCTTCACCGGTATCTCTGCTCTCCCGGACAGCGGAGACTCCGGGGCTGTGACACCTTATAGTGTCACAGCCCCGGTAAGAAGATTGGACGTGGCTGTACGTCCAAATGCAGTAAGTCACCTGCAATTTGGACGTAGGGGTTAATAAAAGACCCAGCCCAAGATCTTCAAAATGATGAGTTTAATAAAGAATGGAACACCTTCTTATTAACTCAATCACGTACATTGATACTTATGATAATGAAAAGACGTACGCAAATATTGGAAGATACTATAGAACAAATCAATAAATTAAAGAAAGAAATAGATCTAATGACACCAGATGAAGATTATAAAAAGTGACAAGAAAGAATCTGTAGGAGTCTGGACATATTAGAATGAGAGATTATAAACAAAAAGATAAAAAAAATTAAAAAATAGAGCGAACAAACGCAAAATCAAAAACACACTGAAACAATACTAGATGATACCCAGAGGGAACAAAGAAGGGAAGAATACATCACTCCAACCCATTTCAATATTATTTATTATTAATAATAGATTTGAATCATTATCCAGCCCACATTTTTTAGATCAGACCCCCCCCCCACATCACAAGATAAAGAAAAGACAGAGACCCTCACCAACCCCAAAGAGGACACACAGAAGAGCACAAACCCCAAGACATGATTACAATCTGAGACGAAGGTACAATGAACAACACGGGAAGCACAGATATACAGGCAGAATCCAACACATTCATATCACCAGCACCCAGGATACAATCACGAAAGAAACTACAAACTAGAGCACAAATATCCGATCAAATAAAAAGACACGAAGAAGTCAACGAAAGAGAAAACATTCCCAGACAGCACAGAGCATGTTAAAAGAGGACAAGGAGAATATTGTGGTGAACTTGTGTTCAACTCAGTTGTCTGAGGCGACATATATAGCAGTATTCCGGAACTGCGTGGAATCTGATATTAGAAAACTCAAACAACAAACAACAATTAACAAAAAAAGAAAGAGAAGCAATTAAACAATTACAGTCTATAGACAAAATTATCATAAAACCAGCAGACAAAGGGGGAGCAATTGATCGAATATTGTAACAAAGGAAAGGAAGAAGGCATACTATTAGAGAAAGAGCATAAATTCATTACCTCCACACCAAAAAGAATACCTGCATTCTACTGTATTCCTAAAATTCACAAAACGTTAATAAATCCACTATGAGGACCCATCATTTCAGGGATAGGTTCAATCACCTCAAATCTTTCTCAATATATTGACAAGACGTTACAACTATTTGTAAAAGAAATACCATTATACATAAAGGACACAACAGACATTATCACGACGATTGAACAACTACAATTCCAACAACTTTGGATGTTGGTCACAATGGATGTGAATTCATTATATACCATCATTGACTACAATAAGGGTATCAGGGCATTGAAAGAACAACTCACATCTAGTCAAAAATTACATTACGAACAAATTAAATTTATAATAGATGGAGTTTATCATATATAAACCAATAATTATTTTCTGTATGATTCACACTTTTATCTGCAACAAAGAGGTACCGCCATGGGCACTAGATTTGCCCCCAGCTATGCTAATTTATTTATGGCACATTGGGAAAAGAACTTGATACTCCCTAAGCTGGGTGACCAGTCTGGTGCTCTGGCGTACGTATATAGATGATATCATCTTCATCTAGCAGGATACGGAAGAAAACAAACAAATTCTTAGATGAAATTAATATAAATGACTACAATCTAAAATTTGCAACCAACATAAGTAGGGATCATATCAGAGCACATAAGTAGGACATATCAGAAACCTGTGATGAGGAATAGTCATTTACTCTTTTTAAGCTGCCATCTCCCTAGATGGATATTTAATATACCAACCAGCCAATTTCGAAGACTCAAAAGAAACTGTACATTAAACGAACAATTTGAAGAGGAAGCCAATAAATTAAAAGATCAACTTCTAGTCAAAGAATACCCTAACAAATTACTAACAGCTTCCCTAGATAAAGTTAGAAACATGAATAGGAAAGACTTTTTTAATCGAAAATAACCACCACCAGTGAAGAACAGTTACTTATAATTCTACCATACAATGCTCAATATAAACATATTGGGAAAATCATAAAAAGACATTGGCACGTCTTAATGACGGACAAAACAATCGGCCCACTACTCAACAGTTAACCTTTGATTACCTATACTATAGCGCCAAATTTAGGCATAAAATAGCCCCTTTGGTCAAAAATAACAAGACAGTGAGAAGATCTTACTGGCTAGGACAAACGGGATTTTTTATTGTAGAATAACTAATTTTCCGAAAAAAACAACAATAGTGAATTCAACCCAAAACACCTACACACATCAAATCCAAGAATGTCTCACCTGTGATTCAACAGATGTAATTTATACTCTACAATGCCCCTGTAACAAACAATATATAGGTAGGATCAAACGTACACTCACAACTAGAATATCAGAACACATTACTAACATAAACGAAGGATACGATGAACATTCAGTTTTAACGTTGAAGTACACCTCTTTCCGTGAATTGTTTGTTTATATAGTTTATCACATCCACACATTTGGCTATCCTGTGTAGGATGTTTTTTGTGGTACATGTGGTCCACTACAGGCATCCTCCATTGTAGGCATTTTTGCTGGGGATTGCTGTTGGCAACGGATCACATGTGCAGGATTTGCTCCCCCAGTTGTATATGCGCAATAGAATATGGGGTTTTGAGCATTTTTCTGCCATTTAAGACCAACATTCAGTTTCCAAATACTTCAAGGAAGTACATAACAAAGACCCATCACAACTGACCTATACAGCGATTGAAAAAATTAGAAGACAATGGAGAGGAGGTGACCAATATGTCGAGAATCGAATCCAGAAGAATCTTTGAATTTGACACGATGATTCCAAATGGGCTGAACGCAGAAATGGAACTATTCGGTTTCTTGTGAATCTGGGGTGGGTGCCCTTCAGGAACAGGACTTCGAGGTCCGGCTGTTTTTACTAGCATCTCATTCTCCTCTCCTTGGGAGCAAGGGCGTAGCTATAGGGGGTGCAGAGGTAGCTGTCGCTACCGGGCCCAGGAGTCTGAGGGGGCCCAAAGACCCTTGGCTACATAAGAAGACACCGGTATTATAAAAAGTGCATGCTGGTCAAGTTACAGCTCTGGCTGGAGGGAAGGGGTAAGGTCAAGAATTTGGCATGGAAGGTGGGGGGTGCTGTTTCAATTTTTGCCTCAGGCAGAACGAATGCACTGAGAGAATGGGGGCCCAAGCTGAACTCTTGCACCAGGGCCCGTGAGCTTTTAGCTAAGCCCCTGCTTGGGAGGCCACCACCCCCTGATCGTCCTACAAGTCCACCCCACGTCCTGAAATTTGAACAGAGAGGAACAAATAGCAGAATAATAAAGAAAGAAAAAACAATTACAGTAGCGTATCAATACCAATACTGTACAAGATCAATACTTACCTGGATGGGGTTTTCAAACCATCAACAACAATAGCAGAACAGTAAAAAAGTGACTACTTACGTTGTCATTATTAGCATCATACAATATCTAATACAATTATTTGGGATCTAATATAGTATATATTACTACTAATTTTACTAAATACCGTCATTGATATGAATAGTACCAATAATATTAATTAATGATATTATGGAATATAATAACTCCTAATCCATATAGGAATATATATATAATTATTCTTTTTAAGAAGTCTTTTCATTACCATCCATCATTTTTTTAGAATTATTATTTATTTATACTTTTTATATATATCCTCTGTATCACTAAAATATAGACTTTGATAACTTAAATGTATGGCTGCTACTGCCGCCTCCGTCATGCCTTTGTGACCTGCCAACCATCACATATTGTATGGCTTCCTCTGCCACCTCCATCATGCCACTAATGCGACCTGCCAACCATCATATTCTGTACAGCTGCTGCCTCCATCATGCCACTAATGCAGCCTGCCAACTATCATGTTCTGTACGGCTGCTGCTACCATCTCCATCATGCCACTGCTGCGTCTTGGCTACCAACACATTCTGTACGGCTGCTGCTGACACATCCATCATGCCACCAATGTGACCTGCCAACCATCATGTTCCTTATGTTGTAGCTGCCTTCATCGTGCTACTGCGGCGACCTGCGTACATTCACATTCTGTATGGCTGCTCTTGTCGCTGCCTGCATCATGCCACTGCAGCCATCATGCTGCTGCTGTGACCTGCCCAGCATCATCTTCCATAAGACTATTGCTGCCTCCATAATAGTGTTGCTTTTCTGTTGTTTTTCTGCCAATATGAACCATATGGCTGCTGCTGCAGCCGCCGCTGCTCCTTGTCGTTAATTCCCTACTGCAAAGGGATCAATCTACAGATGGGTCACTCTTTCTTTTGGAAAAGACTTTTGGTTTGGCTAATATTTACAACAAGGATCGGTCTGACATTGCCTATGGGTTAGATAATTCCAGTAAGTGGCACTACAGGATGGAAAACAAGGTCCTGTCAACAGAACTTTTTTTCCATCCTGCATAACAGAAACCAGGCGGATCCGTTATGCTTGCCCATATACTTTATACTATTCTATGATGGATCAAAATGGAATGCCTGCAAAGGTTTCCGTTTTGATTTCCGTCTTATGGATTCCGTTATTTTCCGTTATAACCATGTTATAATAGAAAGCCATAACAGAATACATAACGTTGCTGTGAACAAGCCCTAACAGCTACTGCACTGTACAGATTCATATCCTTTCTTTAATCTGTTTTTATTTTCTGATTGTAAACTTTTATTCCATTACCTGAACATAATTATGGGAAATGCCATCTTGTCTGAGCTATTAACAGCATTTAGAAATATGCTTTACTAAAAACTTTATTGGTGATGTTTTCAAAGAAATAAAAAATATATTTGTACCATGTTAGCCAGTAAATAGAAGATTTAAAAAAATCGAGATTTCTGAGTAGTTGATACCTTTTAACCCTTAGAGTACCAGCGCCGTACATGTAGACATGTACATGTGCGGCGGGCGTCATGGCCGGCAAGTCTCTGCTGTTTCTAACAGCAGAGACTCGCGGGTACTTACCGCCATCGGCGGCGTCTTCGTAGGCCTTTAGATGCCGTGATTGTGGCCAATCGGGGTGTCTGAACACGATCTGAAAGCTGTAAACCTCGCTGATGAGGTTTACAACTTTCAAAGTGCAATTCTTATTCTGGCCACGAGATGGCAGGCCAGGATAAGAAATGAGAAAATTCAGTCATTAAAGGGGTTATCCCATCTGCGCTCTTCACTAACCTTCCACCGCAACAGGTCTCCTCTTCCTGTATCTGCCAGGGGCGGTACCATCACGCTTGACTGACAGTACAGGAAAGTCGCGCTCCAGAAATATCACTGCGCCACTTGCTTCTACTAGTGTGTTCCTGGTGCTGCTGTTAGCAGTGTCCCACAGCAGCTTTGTCAGTGTTGCTGAAAGCTATTCCAAATGCCCGGGAGCAGTTCAATTAGTTTAAATGGAGCTGCAGTGAGGGGTCGGAACGGGAGAGACTGCGCATGCGCGAATGTACCCAGCCGGCCGACAAGGAAAAAGAGGATAACGCCGCGCAAGCGCGGCCACTGCTGCGGTGGCCGTAACCAATGACGACTATGGGTAAACACAACTCAGGAAAGATAACAAATATAGAGGAAAGTAGGAGAAATTGATAATTACATATATTGGGTAAGTTAAATGTCGTGATATGTGGAATCTGATCAGTGCTACTTCAGAAGATGGGATAACCCCTTTAAGTCAAAATTAAAAGACCCTCATTGCTCATAAAGAAAAAATAAAAAACACAATCTATTTGCTCATATTTGAGCTTTAAAATAATCACAAAATTTTTTTAAAAAATGTTAAAAATTATATATAAAAAAATATATAAAAGTTCAAATCACCCCCCTTTCCGTATAATTAAAAAATAAATACCTAAATAACAATAAATATAGACATCATGGGTATCACTGTGACCGAAAACGCCCGTACTTTTAAAATATAAAAAAAAAATTCCAATACGGCGAATTGTGTGGCAGAAAAAAACGTCCAAATGGCGATCAAAACGCAGGAAAAACTATACATATTAGGTATCGCCGGATTCGTACTGACCAGTAGAATGAAAGTAACTGGTCAATTTTAATGAACATCGAATGTTGTAAATAAGAAACCCGTAGAACTGTAGCGGAATAGCGTTTATTGCAATTTCACCCGATTTGGAATTTTTTTCCCGCTTCCCACTACACCATATGCAATATTAAATGGTGGTGTTGGAAAGTACAACTTTTCCCGCAAAAAACAAGCCCTCATACAGCTATGTGAACAGAAAAATAAAACAGTTATGGCTGTTTGAAGGCAGGGAGCGCAAAACGAAAACGCATAACCGAAAAAACCTCCGATACTGAAAGGGTTTTAATGGCTAACTGAAAAGATGATGACAAAATTGCAAGCTTTCGAGACTACTCAGGCCTCTTCCTCAAGCATCTTTTAACAGTATCTGAAGATTTGCATATTTATACACCAAAGTACATAGGAATAATGAGATAGATAAGGCCTGATGTAAAGCAGATCAATATGAGAGGAGGAGTAAACAAACAGTTATAGCAGTAAATTACTATAGCATTTATAGATAAGAAGTGTGAAAGTTTTATTGCCTTCTAATAGACAGCCAGTCCATGAATGTGATGAACCCAAGATGTGATGAACCCCGAGAGGTCTGAGGGGAACCTTTCTTAAGAGATATAGGACATAAATCCATGAGACACATTCATTCCTGATCTGAGTGTGTCAAAGGTGGTCATGAGCTTGTATTCCCAGACTCTCCTGTTTTTTTAAGATTTGAAATTTACTTTTAATATCAAGACTTTCATGTCTGTGATGTTGTGGTCATGGCTACAAAATTGTTTTGGTATAGGCAGATCTTTCCTTTCTTCTTTCATTGTGTGGTAATACACAATAAAAGAACAAAGGAAAGATCTGCCTGTATCAAAACACTTTTGTAGCCATGACCACAACATCACAGACATGAAAGTCTTCATATTAAAAATGGAATTTGAAATCTCAGATGCACAGGAAAGTCTGGGAATACAAGTAGATGAGCACCTTTGACACATTCTTTTTAGTTAGCCATTAAAAGGTACTGTATCCACCACTGAGGAATCTCAATTTTTTTTTATCTTCAAAGGAAATATTAAGCTGGCTAAACAGGATCCATTCATTGGCATCCCTTCATTAATATGATGGTATGTTAGGTGATTTATCCTCCCTTCACTTCTTTCCGCTTTTGGATGCAGTAGGTATTTTATTTGGAAAGATTAGCTTCCCAGGGTATGTATGACCAGAGCAATCTCAAGACATTTTGCTCACACCTGGCTGAGCTTCCTGGCAAGCAGATGGACAGATTACTACGTGTCAGCAAAATTTACCTCCTTTCACACTCAGCAAAGTGAGTCACGTTACAATATGCATTTTACAAGTCAAAAACATATGATTACCACCAGTTATACATATCTTAGTGTTTCTCTAGAGCCATTTTTCTACTAATCACCTATTATTTCAGAATGATAAAAACAGGAATTAAACTACTATATTGTGAGGTACAATGTGTAGATGGATTTGATTTTTCCCTGTACACTACTAATTCAAATTCATCTACGTACTTTGGTGATATTTTGTGTATTACAGTCTTTATATATTGTTGTATGACTCCACCAGGTTGCCCACTTGTTTATTTCCCCTACTGTGTGTCCTCAGTTTGTAATTATGTATTGTGGAATTTTTAAGCAAGATTAAATAAAATTTGTTTTAAACAGATATTTTCCCCACATGTTTCTCCATTGGTGTTTTTTAAGTGTTTCATAATACTAGGATTTCATGGATTGATGGGGATTTTAATAATTCTTGCTTTTCTTATAATATGTATACATTTCTACATACTGTAATACAAAAAATAACCCATCCAGATAGAAATATAAGATTGCTTAAAAACTCAGCATGCAGTTATGTCTCAGGCAGATATGTAAATGATTACAGATGTGGTCTCACTAGACGCTGGATCTTGCCACAAAAGGGCATAAAAATGCTTCCCCCCTGCCCTATAAAAGGCTCTCAGAGGCTATTTTTGGGTTTTGTACCTTTTGGTGAGAGACTGTTGACTGAGAGACATACCTTGATGATGTACACTAATACATATTGCCCAGTTGACAGACTTTGAGAGGGCCACATCATTGGACTGACAGAAGGAAGATGGCAATTTTGAAAAACAGCCCACCATCTAGGCTCTTCTGATCTAACTGTTAGAAGAGGATGGGAGTAACAGTTATATGAGGGCACATATACTCGGTGAACAGGATCCTGAAGGCCCAGGCAGACCAGGAGTAGAGAAAATCCACCAACAAGCACATTCAGCTCCCACAGTTTCATTGAAAGTCTACACTAAGGGACAGGACATGAGGCAGCAAAGCATAAAGAGGTCATTATTATGGGGACTTCAACTAGCCAGATATAAACTGGGACACTGAAACCTATGGATCTCATAAAGGCAGCAGGTTCTTGGCAAAAACTAGATAAGATAATTACCTTTCCCAACTGTTACAGGATCAGACTAGATGGATGGCCATATTGGACTACAACAGATATACAGGTTGGGGGACACCTGGGAAATAGTGACCATAAAGTAATAACTATCCAATTGTCATTCAAAAGGGTTTTTTTTGCAGGGAGAAACAAAAATGCTGAACTTCCAAAAAGCAAAATTTGACCAGCTTAGAACAATGTCCTCAGAAATAAAAATACAGCCACAAAATGTGATATTTTTAAAAGCATCCTTAACGCTAATTGTGAGAGATACATAACCTACGGGAATAAACGTTTAAGGAACAAAAACACCCAATGTTTTTAAATAGAAATATAAACGGGGCAATAAATAACAAAACGAAAGCATTTAAGTTACTAAAACAGGAACGTATGGAAGAAGCGCTAAATAACTACAAGGAGAAAAATAGAATATGTAACACAGATAAAGGCAGCCAAGCTGGAGACAGAGAGGCTCATTGCCAAAGAGAGTAAAACCTCAGAAGTTACTATTGGGCCCTATTTACTTACATATATTTATTAATGATCTGCACCGTAAAATAGAAATTTTTGCAGATGATACTAAACTGTGTAAAGTAATTAAGGCTACTTTCACACTAGAGCAGGGGTGTCCAGCAGGTTGTTCCGGCGGATGAACAGCCTGTTGGATCCATGCTGCCACTAGTGCATGTCTGTGGCCGGAAATATGCTCCGTCCCCATTCACTATAAAGGGGGCGGGCCAGAGTTCCGGCTGCAGCACGGCAAACATGCTGTAATTTCAGTCTGGCCTACCCCCATTATAGTGAATGGGAACGGAGCGTATTTCTGGCCTCACAGGTGCACTAACAGCAGCACGGATCTGGCAGGCTGTTCACGCGCTGGAACAGCCTTCTAGACATCCCTGCTGCTAGGGTGAAAGTAGACTAACACAGAAGAGGCCAGTATACTGCTACAGATGGATCTGGATAGATTGAAGGCAGTGGGCAGAGAAGTGGCAGATGAGGTTTAACACTGACAAATGTAAGGTTGTGCACATGGGAAGGAATAATGCAAGTCACCGGTACATACTAAATGGTAAAACACTGGGTAACACTGACATGGAAAAGGACCTAGGAATTTTAGTTGGAAATGCTTAATTTTCACCACTCCTGACATGCCTGTTTTAATATCTTCATGTATTCGCCATGTAATAACAATTCTGGAGCATCTATTCTTATGACTTTATTCCTCTCATGACTCTCATTCCTTTATTATTTCTACTAGAATGTATGAATGAATTGCTAGCAGTGTGCAGTAAGGGTGCAGAGGGGTGGTAACCAGTTGAGGGTGTATACCTGCACAGTTTGAAAATGGCAGCACTAATTGGATAGAGTGAGACTGTGCATGTACACCCCCCCCCCCAACTGGTTAACACCCCTCTGTATCCTTACTGCAGACTGCTAGCAATATATTCATAACTGATCGTGAGCATGCCCAGAAGGGTTCAGGCAGTGTTGAAAGCCAAAGGTGGATTTACAAAATACTAACAAAAACATTTACTGTTGCTGTTTTGGGATTTGTGTCTGTTGTTTTTGCAGTATTTGTATCGTTGCATTGCTGGGTGGAATTCAGAGCAGGGACAGTTCAGTATTGATTCATTTCAGTTCACTGTCATTAATCCATGCAGTCTTTCTGCATGCCATGCATCTGCCATCCACTCCATTGCATCCATTCCATTCCATCTACTGCTGAGTTGAAGTGTCTTGTTTTCTGTCAGTATTGATAGGTGCTTCATTTCTGTGTTTTTTGCAGCTATCTGGTTGTTGTGCAGTTCAGCCCTACTGTAGCAGAACAGGAAAATACTATTTTGACTGAACCCTGTTTATAGTGCATGGCTACAAAGGAGGGGTGCTTCTGAGTAATTTTTCGTGGGCTAGAATTGAGCTAGAGCCATAATTGTTATGATCAGGGCCAGACTGGGACTGAAATTCAGCCCTGGCATTTTGAAATCAAAGAGGCCCACATGCCTCGACTTTTTAAAGTCACAGCCAACCCTTTTAGAGGCCCTAAAAATTATTAAAATATAATAATTTAACCCTTTCACGACCGGAGGTTTTTTCGGTTCTGCATTTTCGTTTTGCGCTCCCTGCCTTCAAACAGCCATAACTGTTTTATTTTTCTGTTCACATAGCTGTATGAGGGCTTGTTTTTTGCGGGACAAGTTGTACTTTCCAACGCCACCATTTAATATTACATATGGTGTAGTGGGAAGCGGGAAAAAAATTCCAAATGGGGTGAAATTGCAAGAAAACCGCTATTCCGCTACAGTTCTACGGGTTTCTTATTTACAGCGTTCGATGTGCATTAAAACTGACCGGTTACTTTCATTCTACTGGTCAGTACGAATCCGGCAATACCTAATATGTATAGTTTTTCCTGCGTTTAGATGGTGATAAAATAATTAGAAAGTTGCCCTTTTTTTTTTTTTTTTTTTCCTTGTCATATCTTGACCCCTATAACTTTTTGGTATTTATGTGTACAGAGCTGTATGGGGGCTCATTTTTTGCGGGGCGGTCTGAAGTTTTTATTGATACCATTCTGGGGTGTGTATGACTTTTTGATCACTTTTTATTTAATTTTTTTTAGAAAAAAAAAGGGACAAAAAACTGCGAATCGCCATTTGGACGCTTTTTTCCGCCACACAATTCGCCGTATTGAAATTTTTTTTTTATATTTTAAAAGTACGGGCGTTTTCGGTCACGGTGATACCCATGATGTCTATATTTATTGTTATTTAGGTATTTATTTTTTACTTATACGGAAAGGGGGGTGATTTGAACTTTTATATCTTTTTTATTTTTTATATATTTTTTAACATTTTTTTTAAATTTTTCTGTGATTATTTTAAAGCTCAAATATCATCTGATCTATTGTGTTTTGTTTTTTTTCTTTATGAGCAATCATGGATTTACTAGATGCAGTTAAAACCATGAATTGCTCATTTCTTATCCTGGCCTGCCATCTAGTGGCCAGAATAAGAATTGCAGTTTGAAAACTGTAATCCTCACCAGCGAGGATTACAGTTTTCATATGGTGTACAGACACCCCGATTGGCCAATCGGGGCGTCTGTACACCACCCGGAAGCGTGGGCTTCCGGGTTCAGACGCATCCTGATGCCGTGATCACGTGTGATCACGGCATCAGTAAGGCCCAGGAAGTCTCCGCAGACGGAGGTAAGATGCGGCAAGTCTCTGCTGTTAGAAACAGCAGAGACTTGCCGGCCATGACGCCCGCCGCACCCGCGAGCGGGCGTCATGTCCCCGCACCGCCCGCGCGCCGTACATGTACGGTGGCGGTTGGGAAGGGGTTAATAAACGTAAACCACACCAAACAAGGTAAATAAACCGCCACCTGCAGAGAGAGATGGAAAAGCTATATCTCCTGATATAGGGTACGGGTCTAGAACTCAGACCCGGACTGATCAAAACTTTTGATATGTCTCTGTGACATGTCAAAAGTCTTTCAGTTCATCAGTGGCCCTATTACACAGATTGATGTGTAAAGGTCCTTTTACACGGGCCGATTATCGGCCGAAAAAGCGCTCCTAGGAACGCTAGTGCCGATAATCGGCCCGTGTAAAAGTGGCCCTAATCAGCCGACGAACGAGTAAAACGCTCGTTCATCGGCTGATTGGATCTTTTGGTTTGTACAAAAGATCCAATCTGTCGGGCGCACATCACCCTGTGTAAACTAACCTTTTCCCTCCTAACATTACATGTATCACTACAGAACATACAGGGTAAGGCTACATTCACACCACAGTTGTTTTTGCAGCCTCCGATCTGCATATTTTGCGGACAAGGATAGGCATTGTTACAGTGGATCTGCAAAAAAAACGGATGCCATACGGAACATCATCCTTTTTTTGCGGATCCGCAATTTGCAGACCGCAAAACACAATGTTCGTGTGAATGTAGCCTAATACAGCGCCCCATACCTCGTACATCCAATATAATACAGCGCCTCATACCTCTTACATCCAGTATAATACAGCGCCCAATACCTCTTACATCCAGTATAATACAGCGCCTCATACCTCTTACATCCAGTGACGTCTCCTCTGATGTAGATCTTTTCTTTCCTCATCTTCGCCTTTCAGACCAGACGCCATTTTTCAGCCATTTCTGCAGTTTGACAGAAAAAAATCTTAGTTTACTACTTTTCCATCATCCTCCCGTCTTCTGGACAAATCATCCTACCACCTCCAGTACTGTGCTACTAGTACCACACAGATAGTGCCCTTCAATAATTATTGGCACAAAATGCCCTAAAATAACTGCTCCCAGCAAATAGTGTCCCGTAATAGTGTGAACATAACGTCCCCCAGAAATAACTGCGCTGAAGCTGTGCCAGGGTGCCCCCCACAGTAATAGTGCTCCCCAAAGTCCCAACTAATAATTCTCTGCCAGAGTGCACTTGTTAGTAATAGTGCCCCCAACAGTAATAATAGTGCCCCAGAAGTAATAATGCTTCCAACGTGCCAATAAGAAGTGCCCCCAAAATTTCACCCCAATAATGTGCCAGTAAGAAGTGCTCCCCACCCATAGATGCCCCCCAAATTATGTGCCAGTAAGAAATGCCCCCAGTGCCCCATGAGCCAGTAAAAATGGCCCCAGTGCCTATAATAATTCCCCGAGTGCCAGTAAAAATGCCCCCAGTGCCAGTAAAAATGCCCCCAGTGCCCCATGTGCCAGTAAAAATGCCCCCAGTGGCCAGTAAAAATGCCCCAGCCATGTGCCAGTAAAAATGCCCCAGCCAGTAAATGCCCCATGTGCCCATGCAGTAAAAATGCCCCCAGTGCCAGTATAAATGCCCCCAGTGCCCCATTGTGTCAGTAAAAATGCCCCCATGTGCCAGTAAAAATGCCCCCAGTGCCCCATGTGCCAGTAAAAATGCCCCAGTGCCAGTAAAAATGCCCCCAGTGCCCCATGTGCCAGTAAAAATGCCCCCAGTGCCCATAAAAATGCCCCCAGTGCCCCATTGTGCCAGTAAAAATGTCCCCAGTGCCAGTTAAAATGCCCCCAGTGCCCATAAAAATGCCCCCAGTGCCCCCATTGTGCCAGTAAAAAATGCCCCCATGTGCCAGTAAAAATGCCCCCAGTGCCCCATGTGCCAGTAAAAAATGCCCCCAGTGCCCATAAAAATGCCCCCAGTGCCCCCATTGTGCCAGTAAAAATGCCCAGTGCAGCAAAAAATGCCCCCAGTGCCCCCATTGTGCCAGTAAAAATGCCCCAGTGCAGTAAAAATGCCCCCAGTGCCAGTAAAATGCCCCCATGTGCCAGTAAAATGCCCCCATGTGCCCCCAATAGAGCTCCGGTCGGTGCTACAATAAAAAAAAATAACACTTATACTTACCTCCAGCAGCGATGCGATGAGGCCTCTTCCGGCCTGTGTCCCGCGCTGTACGGCTCAGGCGGCGCGATGACGTCATTGTGCCGCCTGAGCCGGCCTCTGATAGGCTGCAGGCCTAGTGCCTGCAGCCTATCAGAGGAACAGGCAGGGGAGACGCCTCTCCCTCCCCTGCCGCAGTACAATACAGGCATCTGTATCGCCGTCCTGAGGACGGCGATACAGATGACTATGGAGATGAGCGCTTCCACAATGGAAGCGCTCATCTCCCTCTGCCCCGCTGACGCCCGCAATTATGCGCAGGGCCGCGCTGCACCTGCCTAATTGGCGGTGCGGCCCTGCAAGGGTGGACTGGACCGGCCCACGGAGGGCAGCGGCCCTTCTGGCATTTGCCAGAAGTGCCAGACGGCCAGTCCGGCCCTGGTTATGATTGTAGTACTAGCAGCCTTACAGTCAAAGATAAAGCCCCCTGTGATAGCTGAATGTACCTACAGCTCTAATTCCCAACCGAAATGTAAAGGCTGTATTTCTGGTTGCATAATACCACTAGCACCACATAGATTGTGGCTCATATCTCTAGCTGCTATGCAACCTGAGATATTCTGGGTTAAAGCATCTGTGATCTCAGCCAGTCAAGAGGAGACAGGGGCCAGTGGGCAACATGCTGACAGGCAGCAGGGGAAGGAGGACTGAATTAGATTCTTATCCCCCTACATAAATATACATCACTCCAGGAAGAAAGTAATATGGACTTCTATGCGTATTATCCATCCCTCCTACTTGTTCTGTGATTGTGACCTATTTGGAGTCTGATGGGGTTTTTTTTTCTCAAAAAGTGAGTGAGAAAACAGGTGCTTGGTCATCGAATGACCCCTCTGTGGCTGTTCATGAATCCAAATGACTGCTGCTGTCTCAGATGTACCCTCTAGTGTTGCCCTGACTCTCCCCAGTGCCACTCTGTAGCCATATACAACAGTAACCTCATATCCCTCTGCTGTCAGTTAATCTTACTTGGTTGAATCATACTGATCCAGAGAGTTCAGTATGTTATTTATGCCACAAAGTGAATGTCAAAAAAATTGCAAAAAATAAAATAAAACAATTCAGTGTTGCTATTTTCCCCAAAGAGTTGTTAAAAGTTGACCAGTAGGTTATGTGTACCCCAACATGCTGCTATAAAAACCTACAACTTGTCCGCAAAAAACAAGCCCTCATATGCCTACATGGACAAGTTATAGCTCTTGGAATACGATTAAAAAATGGGGAAAAAAATGGTCTTTAAGGCCTCAAAGTTAACATATTGTTAGTACTGCATGGTAAAAATCCAGGAATGGATAAAAAAAAAACCGAAGTAATATTTGTCCTTAAAGGGATTGTTCCATCTCACGGTTTCAACAGTGGGCCAGAACTCTTCTGTGTCTTACAGGTGTGCCTTTTAAGCTTTTAACAGAAATGATCCCAGAACACAGAATACCAAAAACTGTTCAACCAACTGAGCAAATACAATTTCTGGCATTGAAAGGGTTTAGGCTACCTGCACACATAGTGAATTATACACAGCGTAATACAGTATCAGCGAAGTGTACACTTAGCAGATTTGCTCTGTGCAGAAATTGACCTGCCGTCTATGTCAATTATGTTTGCGGTCTTCACTACGGAGTTCACCCTTTTAAAATGAAGGGTGAGATCTAAAGGCAGAAATAGAGGCACAGCAAATGAAATTACAATTCATAGAGAAGGAATATTGGTTGGAAATAGTAGAACAATCTTTACATAAAGTAAGACAGATAGAAAGAGCATCTTTTTTTCAAGATAAAGTAAAAGTGGAAGAATTAAATAGTACATGTGAAACTTCCAAAATAATAGTACCGTTTAATATAGACTACAAAAAAATATGCACTATAATTAAAAAAACACTGGCATCTCCTTAAAGGGTTTCTGTCACCAGATCTGGGCATATTAAACAGGATGACATTTGCAATGTGCAAATGTCACCTGATGCCCAATCTGGTATTAATTTTTCTATAGGTGCCCCCGTTTTTGATAAAAATCATGTTTTATTTTATGCTAATTAGGCTTACTAGGTGCAAGGGGCGGTTACCTCGCACCTAGTAAGCTCCGTTTGCCCACCCGCGGTCACGCCTACCTTGACTTGATTGACAGGGCCAGGCAGCTTGTTGGATCCTCTGCCGGCCCTGTGCTCCATTCAAATCCCGCGCCTGCGCCGTGCGGAATAAAAGCGGCGCAGGCGCAGTGAGCGGCGCTGGCCGCCGGGCTCCCGGCTACCTCACTGCGCCTGCGCCGATGACGTCACACGTCATCGGCGCAGGCGCAGTGAGGTAGCCGGGAGCCCGGCGGCCAGCGCCGCTCACTGCGCCTGCGCCGCTTTTATTCCGCACGGCGCAGGCGCGGGATTTGAATGGAGCACAGGGCCGGCAGAGGATCCAACAAGCTGCCTGGCCCTGTCAATCAAGTCAAGGTAGGCGTGACCGCGGGTGGGCAAACGGAGCTTACTAGGTGCGAGGTAACCGCCCCTTGCACCTAGTAAGCCTAATTAGCATAAAATAAAACATGATTTTTATCAAAAACGGGGGCACCTATAGAAAAATTAATACCAGATTGGGCATCAGGTGACATTTGCACATTGCAAATGTCATCCTGTTTAATATGCCCAGATCTGGTGACAGAAACCCTTTAAGGACTCTTTCACACGAACGTTGTTTTTGCGTATTACGGACAAGAATAGTACTTTTCTATTAGGGGCCAGCTGTTCCGTTCTCAAAATACGGAATGCACACGGATGCCATCCTTTGTTTTTGCGGCTCCGCAATTTGCGGACCGCAAAACACAACGTTTGTGTGAAAGAGGCCTAAAGAAGATAGACTATTGGGTGGTATATTACCAGAACAACCCCCAATAGTATTTACAAGGGCACCTAATCTGGCACTTCAAATAGCCCCCACTATTCAAAAAGGACCAATGAAAAAAATCTGTATCCCTTGGGCATCAATGGGTGGGTTTTATAGATGTGGATCATGCTCTAGTTGTCGTATAACAAAATTTCCCCAAAAAACTAAAAACATTAAATCTAAAACAAATGACTTTGAATGGGAAATAAAGGAGATTTTAACATGTAATACAAAAGGAGTCATTTACATCATTGAATGTCCCTGTTCAAAACATAATGTGAGACGTACAGGTCGACAGCTAAAAATTCGCATAGCTGAGCACATCAATAATATAAAAAAAGGTTATGACAAGCACTGTTTATCACATCATTTTAAAACCCACCATGCCAGTGATCCAGTGGGGTTGAGATTTGCAGCTATTCAATCAGTTAAAAGAGATTGGAGAGGGGGAGATTTTATTGCAAAGATGTAACATAGTAACATAGTTTATAAGGCAGAAAAAAGACATCTGTCCAGATATGAGTCAAGGAAGATCTTTGAATTCGGGTCTCTCGTTCCGTATGGCCTCAATTCGGAATTGGAGGTGTTTGGATTCCTTTGATTGTGAGCGGTGGGGAGGTTCGCACGGCACGCTCGAGGCCCCTGGATATCAGCGCCTTGACGTTCCCTGTGTCCTCCTCTCCGTTCCCCTACATCTAAAAAATGAGAAATGTGAATGTAGGAGACAAGTTTTTTTTTGTTTGTTTTTTTGAATATTTCTTTATATATTTTTAAACAGTATTTTTATTCTAGCATGACGATTCTATAATATAAGTAGATCATGATTTGTGGATTGTAACAGTCGAACAAAGTGAAAACTAATGTGAACACTGCCATGCGACTTTATGAATCTTGGTGGTCAAATAAGGTGGAAACCTATTTGAATACTGCCATGCGATTTTGTGGATTTTAATAGTCAAATAGGGTGAAAACCAATGTAAATACTGCAATACGATCTTATGGAGTGTGATAAGTCAAATAGGGTGAAAGCCAATGTGAATAGGGTTTTAGAACCGCAAATGCAGTCTGTGGTCCAGTCCGGAATTTATAGGTGTTCAAAGTGCCAGATGCATAAAAGAGAGTCTACGAGAAATGTGAATGTAGGAAACAAGCTTTTTTTTTGCATTTCTCTATATATTTTTAAACAATATTTTTATTTAATCTAGCATGTAGAATCTATAATATAAGTAGATCATGATTTGTGGATTGTAACAGTCGAACAAAGTGAAAACTAGTGTGAACACTGCCATGCAACTTTATGAATCTTGGTGGTCAAATAAGGTGAAAACCTACTTGAAAACTGCCATGCGATTGTGTGGATTTTAGTAGTCTATTAAATAGACAGACTATTATTCATATAATATGAAGGGTGAGATCTGCTGCAAAATCGCATCAATTTGGTACCAAAAAACACAGTTAGAAATTTAGGGTTTTGATGCGGTTCGGATACAGAAACGCACAGAAATCTGCGGATCTGCGGATCTTCTGCGCATTCACCTGCACCCGTCTGAACGTCAAGACTAAGAGTAAAGAAGGAAAATAATGTTACCCTGCTTTTATTAGCAAGGCAATTTATTTGGTTTCAATAAGTGAAACTATTTAGATAGATGTGCCCCATAGCTTGATGAGAACCCAGGGGCTGATCTTCCGATTCGTTACTCAATATTTCTGCTGTTTTAATTACATCTATTTAAGGTTTCAGGCTTTCTACTTGTTCCTAATCAAAAGATCAAAAGACTAATTACGTAATCAAACTGAACTTTGTACTTTTCTTTATTATAATCTGACAAAAATGTACACTTACAGTAATAATCCCCTGAACAACCGTTGCTGACACAGAACTGTGGGAATATAATATTGCTTGACGTCATTACATTCCCTCACACAGAGGGAATCATAATACGGCCTTATTCTCATAGCAGCATTTTCGTCAGTAATTTTGTATTTTTGGTCCATGTCCGATGCACATTTTTTTCATATCACACGCAGACTCATTGATTTGTATGTCATCTGTGTGCTGTTCTGCAAATTATCAAACATGTCCTATTCCTGTCCGTTTTGAGGACAAGAGTAGCCATTTCTACAATAGAAATTGAGAAAAATGCGAGATTAACATGGCCAGTATCCTTATTTTGTGGATCTGCGGTTTGCCGACTGCAAAATACATATTCTCATGTGCGTGTAGCTTACCCCAAGAAATAGAGGAAGCAATGCAAGTTCTGCAAAAGCTATAAAACCATAATCCTTTATTAGCAAATCCAGGGTACAAGAGTCGACACAAAAGGCCTAAACAGACAAATAAAAATAGAGAAATAGTATAATTGAAAGATTTGTACCTTTGTGTAGAACGAGGCCCAGTAACCTATACGACAATGACAGTTACAATGTAGTACAATACAGCATGTATTGTACTGCATTGTAAAATGGATCAGACCCTGAAGCTGTCAGACTAACCTGATTGGTTTTTATGAAGAAGTGAGTAGAAGTCTGGATAGAGGCGCGGCTGTGGATATTGTGTATTTGGACTTTGCAAAAGTGTTTGACACGGTCCCTCATAGACGTCTGACGGGTAAATTAAGGTCGGTTGGATTAGAAAATCTACTCTGTAACTGGATTGAGAACTGGCTGAAGGAGCGTACTCAGCGAGTGGTGGTGAATGATTCCTACTCTGAATGGTCCCCAGTTATAAGTGGTGTACCCCAAGGTTCAGTGCTGGGTCCACTTTTATTTAATTTATTTATTAATGATATAGAGGGAGGAATTAACAGCACTGTTTCAATTTTTGCAGATGACACTAAGCTTTGTAGTAGAGTCCAATCTATGGAAGATGTGCAGAAGTTACAAGCTGACTTGGACACACTGAGTGTTTGGGCATCCTCTTGGCAGATGAGGTTCAATGTGGATAAATGTAAAGTTATGCATCTGGGTACTAACAACTTGCATGCCTCCTATGTCCTAGGTGGAGTAACACTGGGAGAGTCACTTGTAGAGAAGGATCTGGGTGTCCTCATAGACCATAGACTGCAGAATAGCATGCAATGTCAATCGGCTGCTTCTAAGACCAGCAGGATATTGTCATGTATTAAAAGAAGCATGGACTCGCAGGACAGGGATGTCATATTACCACTGTATAAAGCATTAGTACGGCCTCATCTGGAATATGCTGTTCAGTTCTGGGCTCCGGTTTATAGGAAGGATGTCCTGGAGCTGGAAAGGGTTCAGAGACGGGCAACTAAACTGATAAGGGGCATAGAGCATCTTAGCTATGAAGAAAGATTGAAGGAGTTAAACTTGTTTAGTCTAGAGAAGAGACGTATAAGGGGGGACATGATCAACCTGTATAAGTATGTAAATGGCCCATACAAAAAATATGGTGAAAAACTGTTCCAGGTAAAATCCCCTCAAAAGACAAGGGGGCACTGCCTCCGCCTGGAGAAGCAAAGGTTCAGAATCCAGGGGCGACAGGCCTTCTTTACTATAAGAACTGTGAATCTGTGGAACAGTCTACCACAGGAGCTGGTTACAGCAAAGACAGCTGAGGGATTCAAAACAGGCTTAGATAAATTCTTAGAGAAAAAGAAAGTCACCACATATTAAGAAATGTAAAGTCATGTCTTAAGGTTACCCGCCCCCCTCCCTTTTATCACTCCTACCCCCTCCCTTGGTTGAACTTGATGGACATGTGTCTTTTTTCAACCGTATTAACTATGTAACTATGTAAGTACCCTAGTGGGACAAAAAAATAATAAAAAATAAACAAGATAAAAAAACTGCATTTTATAAAAATTTGAAATAAAAGTTTCAAGTAAAAAAAAAGTGCCACTATCCCTTCATCAAGTCATTTACAAGTCAATTGAAAAAATTTACCCCATCAAGTAAACGCTGTATTAAAAAAACTGTGCCAGAACAGCTAATTTTTGCCTCACCGAAATGAGCAAAAGCGCTCTGTACTGCTTCCGTGGCCCTCCGCTCTGTTCTTTCTCTTGCTTTTATCTTCTGGATTGCGCACCCATTCAAGTGGGTCACAATACAGACGTGGCCGGCACACGTTTGTGTGCATTAGCCCTTACTATGAAGTTGTCTACACTGATTTTAACTGAGGCAAGTGAGGCCCGCAGTTCTTTAGATGTTTGGGTTTTTGGGAACTCCTGGATAAATCGTCAATGCACTCCTGGGAAAGTTCACCACTGTTACACGTTTCTTTTCTAGGTTAATGACTATTACTGTAGATTGCTGGAGTCCCAGAGAGTTAGCAATGATTTTTAACCCTTTTCAAACTGGTAAATTTCGATTAATTTGTTTTGCATGTGTAATTGAATCTCTTTAGATCGTGGCATCACCTTTTATCCTGCTTCACATTGTCAGGTTCTGTTTCTATTCGCTATCTTCCTGGAGCCAGAGCGTTTTAATTTTTCCATTCACATAGCTGTATGATGGCTTGTTTTTTGTAGGACAAGTTGTACTTTTTAATGGCACTATATACTATTGCATACAATGTAGTGGGAAGCCAGAAAAAATCCAAATGTAGTGAAATTGGAAAAAAAATAATTCGTCCACAGTTTTATGGGTTTTGTTTTTACAGTGATCCCTATATGGTAAAACTGACCTGTGCCCTTCATTCTCCGGGTCGATATGATTACAACAATAACACATTTATATCATTTTTCTTTTATTTTAATACTGAAAAATACCATATTCTGACCCCCATAACTTTTTATAGTTATGTATATGGAGTTGTATGAGGGCTTATTTTCTGTGGGATGATCTGTAGTTTTTATTCATACCATTTTGGAGTGTGAATGACATTTTGATAACGTTTTACTCAATTTTTTGTTTAAGTGACTAAAAAAGGGAAAATCAGCTATTTTGATATTTTCCGTTTTTTTTTAACTTCTTGTTTGCTTTTTTTTCAAAGTCACCCTAGGTGACTATAACAAGAAATCACTAGATTACCACTTGTATTTTGTAATGAATGTCTATCAGTTACAGAATACAGGATTCAATATAATCCAATCCAGCGCTGCCACCTGCAGGCCAGTATTGGTATATACTAGTAATCGGCCTGGAAGCCTTGTACAGACTCAGGCCTATTACTAATATGAAATACCTTGCCTGATCTCAGCCAGGGGAAGGTGGCCTGGCAGGGAAGCGCATGCTTCCGGTTTTGACACTCTTAGATGCCGTGGTCACATTTGACTATGGCATCTGAGGGTTTAAATGTCTGTGATAGGCATTATTACTGATTACAGACATTGGCCCCAGGCCTCTGCTGTTTAAAGCAGCAGAACCCCAGCGATTACTTTAAAAGTAGTTTAATTTTCAGAAAAATTAATGTGTGATAGAGATGCAAAATAGAAGAAATTGGGAAGGGGCAAATGTTTTTTCATTGCACTTTACAAAAAATGGCAGTAAAATGGGTTGCACTGAAAGCTTAGTGACATTAATCGGATTGGAGCTGAGCGGCTTCTCCTATTCTTAGCCAGCAGAGCAGTTGCTTGCAGCTGACACTCTAAGACACCAGCGGAATGACACATCGACTTCCAGCTTCGGTTGAGCATCGGGGTCTGAAATAATCATACTCTTTAGGGTGTCTTTAGTCTATAATTTATTTAGTGATTTATCAGTAAATTCTGCATCCCCGCCCGAGAGGTGAGTCATCACCTGCAGTTTCATGCCCCAATAGTCAGTATCCAATGTAGTATTTTCACAGGTTTTTTTTAACGTATTTAAATGATGTGTTTGATTAACTATGTATGAATGTGATGTTGTCAGCCTGAGGAAGAGGATAATGTAGTCTCTGTTTTCATTGTGTTTTCACTGTAATTGCTGCAATAAAAAAAAACACTTTCTCCTGATTCTTAGAATTTTTAAGGATCTACTGCTATTGCTAAAATGAACTGTAAGTCTATCTTCTATCTTGCTGCAAGTAACTGTAGAAGGAAGTGCTGTGATGCATGTATGTGTATGTATATATATATATATATATATATATATATGTACAGTACAGACAAAAAGTTTGGACACACCTTCTCATTCAAAGAGTTTTCTGTATTTTCATGACTATGAAAATTGTAGATTCACACTGAAGGCATCAAA
Organism: Rhinella marina; assembly: GCA_900303285.1. Classification (NCBI taxonomy): domain Eukaryota; kingdom Metazoa; phylum Chordata; class Amphibia; order Anura; family Bufonidae; genus Rhinella; species Rhinella marina. Next base: position 73,110 of record ONZH01014056.1, on the reverse strand, counting down.
ACTATGAATTGACACATGTGGAATTATATACTTAACAAAAAAGTGTGAAACAACTGTAAATATGTCTTATATTCTAGGTTCTTCGAAGTAGCCATCTTTTGCTTTGATTACTGCTTTGCACACTCTTGGCATTCTCTTGATGAGCTTCAAGAGGTAGTCACCTGAAATGGTTTTCACTTCACAGGTGTGCCCTGTCAGGTTTAATAAGTGGGATTTCTTGCCTTATAAATGGGGTTGGGACCATGAGTTGTGTTGGGCAGAAGTCAGGTGGATACACAGCTGATAGTCCTACTGAATAGACTGTTAGAATTTGTATTATGGCAAGAAAAAAACAGCTAAGTAAAGAAAAACGAGTGGCCATCAGTACTTTAAGAAATGAAGGTCAGTCAGTCCGAAAAATTGGGAAAACTTTGAAAGTGTTCCCAAGTGCAGTCGCAAAAATCATACATAGCTCAGCCTGGCTTTACAAAAAGTCACACGTCGCTCGTCATGTACAAAAGCACAGCTGCATGAAACCTGCCAGGCAAAGGAAATGTGCTGTACAATCAGCACACACATACAGTATCTCACAAAAGTGAGTACACCCCTCACATTTTTGTAAATATTTTATTATATGTTTTCATTGGTCAACACTGAAGATATGACACTTTGATACAATGCAGTCAGTGTACAGCTTGTATAACAGTGTAAATTTGGTGTGCCCTCAAAATAACTCAACACACCATTAATGTCTAAACCACTGACAACAAAAGTGGGTACCCCAGGAAAGGAAGACCAAGAGTCACCTCTGCTGCGGAGGATAAGTTCATCCGAGTCACCAGCCTCAGAAATCACAGGTTAACAGCAGCTCAGATTAGATACCAGGTCAATGTCACACAGAGTTCTAGCAGCAGACACATCTCTACAACAACTGTTAAGAGGAGACTGTGTGCAGCAGGCCTTCATGGTAAAATAGCTGCTAGGAAACCACTGCTAAGGACAGGCAACAAGAAGAAGAGACTTGTTTGGGCTAAAGAACACAAGGAATGGACATTAGACCAGTGGAAATCTGTGCTTTGGTCTGATGAGTCCAAATTTGAGATCTCTGGTTCCAACCACCGTGTCTTTGTGCGACGCAGAAAAGGTGAATGGATGGACTCTACATGCCTGGTTCCCACCGTGAAGCATGGAGAAGGAAGTGTGATGGTGTGGGGGTGCTTTGCTGGTGACACTGTTCGGGATTTATTCAAAATTGAAGGCATACTGAACCAGCATGGCTACCAAAGCATCTTGCAGCGGCATGCTATTCCATCCGGTTTGCATTTAGTTGGACCATAATTTATTTATCAACAGGACAATGACCCCAAACACGCCTCCAGGCTGTGTAAGGTCTATTTGACCAAGAAGGAGAGTGATGGGGTGCCACGCCAGATGACCTGGCCTCCAAAGTCACCAGACCTGAACCCAATCGAGATGGTTTGGGGTGAGCTGGACCGCAGAGTGAAGGCAAAAGGGCCAACAAGTGCTAAGCATCTCTGGGAACTCCTTCAAGACTGTTGGAATACCATTTCAGGTGACTACCTCTTGAAGCTCATCAAGAGAATGCCAAGAGTGTGCAAAGCAGTAATCAAAGCAAAAGGTGGCTACTTTGAAGAACCTATAATATAAGACATATTTTTTCACATATTTTCTTTTTTGTTAAGTATATAATTCCACATGTGTTAATTCATAGTTTTGATGCCTTCAGTGTGAATCTACAATTTTCATAGTCATGAAAATACAGAAAACTCTTTGAATGAGAAGGTGTGTCCAAACTTTTGGTCTGTACTGTATATGCTATGGCCCTGTCACGAGGGGGTAGACAAGGGTAGTGTGCCCTGAGCTAACCCCTCCTTCTCTCCCTGCCTACTTGCCTCAAACGACCCTAGGTAGCCGCGGACAACCACGAAGGCGGTCCCTACACTGTATAAGTGCGCAGGAAGGGAGAGGGAACACAGGGATAGACAAAACACAGACGTAACAAAACACAATATAGAATGGTCAACTAGCCGGGTCAAACACAGGAGGTCACGTAAATACCGAGGGGTCAAGCAGAGAGAAGTCAAAAGTCCAAAGTCCGAAATCCAAATCCAAGTAAACAATCCAATAACTGAGAACGCACAAGCACTGATCAATGGTGTAAGCAAATCACAGGCATCTGAGTGAGGCAGTTGCCATCTTTAAATAGCCCGCCCAGGATCATGTGATGTGGCCAGCATCACATGACCTGAGGCGGAGCAAGCTGTCCAAACAATATGTAAAGTAGCCATGTGGTGTGATCAGCACCACATGGCTAAACCCAAACAGAGAATTAACTCATGAAGTGCTGGCTGACAAGACCAGCACTTCAATTCCCTATTGCTCGTCTCTAGGGGGGCGGAGAGGTCCGGCGATGTCGTGCAGAGGGAGCACGACGCCGACCTCGCGTGACAGTACCCCCCCTTCACGAGGGGCCACCGGACCCTTACCAGCGGGAGCAGGCTTATCGGGATGCTGCAGATGGAAATTCCGAATGAGAGAGTCGGCATGCATCCTAGTCAACGGCACCCAAGATCTGTCCTCCGGTCCAAATCCCCTCCAGTGTACGAGGTACTGGAAGGAATTACGGACCCTCCTCACATCCAAGATTCTGGCAATCTCGTGTTCTACCCGTCCCGCTACCTCAACCGGAGGTGGAGGCTGTTCCTCAGGACCAACAGGAGCAACGTAAGGTTTAAGCAAGGACACATGAAACACATTATGGACACGAAGGGAGTCGGGCAAGCATAACTCAAACGAAACCGGATTGATCACCTTGGTGATCCTGTAAGGACCAATATAACGCGGTGCAAACTTGTAAGATGGAACCTTCATATTAAGATTCTTAGTGGATAACCACACCTTATCCCCAACCATAAAATTCACAGCCTTAGACCTCTTTCTATCAGCTTTAACCCTTTGAACCTCTTGGGCCTTTTCCAGGTTCGATTGAACCTGTGCCCAAACTGTGCACAGTTCCTGGGAGAAATCATTAACCTCTGGGACAACCGATGTAGATGGGAAAAAGGAGCCAAAACGTGGATGGAAACCCATGTTACAAAAGAACGGCGACACTCCAGAGGACGAATTGACACGGTTATTAATGGCAAACTCAGCCAGAGACAGGAATCTGACCCACACATGTTGGTTGTCTGCCACATAACATCTAAGATATTGTTCAACAGATTGATTGAGACGTTCAGTCTGACCATTAGTTTCTGGATGAAAGGCTGATGAAAAGGACAAAGAAATGTTAATCTTATTACAGAACGCCCTCCAGAACCTAGACACAAACTGTACCCCTCTATCAGAAACGATATTCTCAGGAACACCATGCAGTTTAACAATATTATCCATGAATATAGATGCCAAGACCTTAGCAGAGGGTAATTTACACAAAGGAATAAAATGACACATTTTACTGAACCTGTCAACTACCACAAAAATCACAGTCTTACCCTCCGAGCATGGCAAATCCGTGATAAAGTCCATGGACAAATGTGACCAAGGTCTACTAGGTATGGGTAAGGGATGTAACTCACCCATAGGTCGTCTCTTAGAATTCTTGGACCTGGCACAAGTGTTACACGCAGTTACAAAAGCTTGAATATCCCTGGAAATCGATGGCCACCAATACTGCCTCGAAATCAACTCCTTAGTGGCATGGATACCAGGGTGTCCACATAAAACAGAATTATGACACTCACCCAGCAGTCGTAAACGCAAATGAGCCGGCACAAATAATTTGTCATTGGGGGTACCAGTAGGAGCGAGATGCTGTCCTGCCGAGATCTCAGAAGCGAGGTCAGGTGCGGTGGCGGCCACAAAGATCTCAGCTGGAAGGATGGGTTCCGGAGGGGCGTCAGGAGGTTGATACGCCTGGAAACTTCGGGATAAGGCGTCCGCTTTAACGTTCTTGCTACCGGGTCTGAAGGTAACAGAAAAATCAAACCGGGTGAAGAACAAAGCCCACCTCGCCTGCCTAGGGTTCAAACGTTTAGCGGACTCCAGAAACAATAAATTCTTATGATCCGTGAGGACCGTGACACGGTGTAATGCCCCTTCTAAAAAATGACGCCATTCCTCAAATGCCCACTTAATTGCCAATAACTCCCTATTACCGATATCATAGTTCCTCTCAGCAGGCGAGAACTTGCGGGAAAAGAAGGCGCATGGCTTAAGATTAGTTAAGGTGGAAGATCCCTGGGACAGTACAGCCCCCACACCGTCTTCTGATGCGTCCACCTCAACCACAAAAGGCCTACTCTGATCCGGCTGGATTAGCACAGGAGCATTAGTAAAACACCACTTTAACCTTTCAAAGGACTCAATAGCTGCAGGAGGCCAATTACCCAGATCGGCTCCCTTGCGGGTAAGATCAGTAATTGGCTTGACCACCAACGAAAAATTTTTAATAAATTTGCGATAAAAGTTCGCAAATCCCAAAAAATCGTTGGAGCGCCTTCAGGGAGGACGGTCGCACCCAATCAAGGATGGCCTGCACCTTGACAGGATCCATTTTGAACGAGAAAGGGGTCAAAATGTATCCTAAAAAGGCCACCTCCTGAACACCGAAGATACATTTCTCCCCTTTGACAAAAAGCTTATTTTCACGCAAAACCTTCAGTACCTGTCTGGTGTGGGAGACGTGGGATTCCCAATCAGCAGAGAAAATAAGAATATCGTCAATATAAACAATCATAAATCTCCCAATAAATGCTCTGAAAATATCATTAACAAAATTTTGGAAGACGGCGGGTGCATTACTCAACCCAAAGGGCATTACTAAGTACTCATAATGACCTTCAGGGGTGTTGAATGCCGTCTTCCATTCGTCTCCCTCTCTGACTCTGATCAGGTTGTATGCCCCCTTCAAATCTAATTTAGAGAACCAGCAGGCACCCTGAACCTGATTCAGTAAATCAGGGATAAGGGGCAGCGGGTACCTGTTCTTAACCGTGATCTTGTTTAGTTCCCGGTAATCAATACAGGGCCTCAATCCTCCATCCTTCTTGCCAACAAACAAGAAACCTGCCCCCATTGCAGAGACTGAAGGCCGAATGTGACCCTTGGCCAGGCTCTCCTTAAGATAATCCCTCATACATTGTCGCTCAGGAGTGGAGAGATTATAAATGCGGCCCTTGGGATACTTGGATCCCTCCATTATGTCAATGGCACAATCGTACTGCCGGTGCGGAGGAAGGAAATCAGTCTCCGACATGGAGAAGACATCCGAAAATTCTCTGATAAATTCGGGTAGGACGAGAGACTCCGCGGTACCTCCTAGCTGCAGTACAGATTTGCAACAATTGACACAATCATGTCCCCATTTTTCTAATTCACCTGCTGGCCAGTTGATCACAGGGTTGTGAGCCTGTAACCATGGCAGCCCTAACACGAGGTCAGCAGGTAAATCCTTTAAAACCAGAAAGGAACAAGTCTCAGAATGGGAGATTCCCACAGTTAGGGTGACGTCAGGAGTACAAAACTCCACTCTCCCATTGCGCAATGGGGTGGAGTCGAGGGCCACAATTTGAATAATCTCCCTTAGAGGGACTATCGGTATACCCACTGATTGTACAAAATCGAAATTAATAAAATTAGCAGCGGAACCACAATCAACAAATGCTTGACCAACCCCCTTAAGTTGATCATAGGTAACAGAGATAGGTAGTAAAATTTTTCTCCTTACCACCGCTGGAGTTACCTTACTCCCCGCTGGGGATCTCCTAGAGGGCGGAAGCTTGGGACACTGCTGGAGCCAATGGTTCATCTCACCGCAGTAAAAGCAGGCTCCCTTCAGACGTCTCTGTTCCCTTAAGGTTCCTCCTAACTGCATGGGCTCCTCCGGAACCCTGGTGGAAGATGGACCTGGCATAGGATTCTCAGGCAGGATGGCCACAGGAGGAGTGCTTGACCGTTCCTTCCGTCTCTCTTTCACCCGACGGTCCAACCTGACTGCTAGGGTCATGGTCGCTTCTAAGGAGTCAGGAGTAGGATAGCCCACGAGAAGGTCCTTCAGTTGGTCAGAAAGCCCTGCCCTAAACTGGCTTCTTAAAGCCGGGTCATTCCAACCAGAAGAAACACACCACCTCCTAAACTCCGCACAATAATCCTCCACAGGACGGTTACCCTGCCGAATGTCCCTGAGCTGGGCTTCAGCAACAGCCGTCAAGTCAGGCTCCTCATACAGTAACCCAAGAGCCCTGAAAAAGGCGTCCACCGTCTGACGGCTAGGGGAGTCTGGGGGTAACGCAAATGCCCACTCCTGCGGATCACCCTGCAGCAGAGAAATAATTATTTTGACCTGCTGCTGCTCGGTGCCCGAGGAATGAGGACGTAGATCAAAATAGAGCTTGACACTCTCCTTAAAGGAATTAAAAAATTTTCGATCTCCAGAAAACCGATCCGGCAGCTTAATATGAGGTTCCACACTCGGATTGGAAGTGGAAGGGGCCACTACTGAGGAGGATAGTAGCTGCTCCTGATGCTGGAGCCTATCAGCCAGGCCCTGCAGAGCTTGAGCCATACCCTGGACCTGCTCCGTGAGGGCCCGCAACTGATCCATAAGTTGGGCCTGTGATTCTGTCACGAGGGGGTAGACAAGGGTAGTGTGCCCTGAGCTAACCCCTCCTTCTCTCCCTGCCTACTTGCCTCAAACGGCCCTAGGTAGCCGCGGACAACCACGAAGGCGGTCCCTACACTGTATAAGTGCGCAGGAAGGGAGAGGGAACACAGGGATAGACAAAACACAGACGTAACAAAACACAATATAGAATGGTCAGCTAGCCGGGTCAAACACAGGAGGTCACGTAAATACCGAGGGGTCAAGCAGAGAGAAGTCAAAAGTCCAAAGTCCGAAATCCAAATCCAAGTAAACAATCCAATAACTGAGAACGCACAAGCACTGATCAATGGTGTAAGCAAATCACAGGCATCTGAGTGAGGCAGTTGCCATCTTTAAATAGCCCGCCCAGGATCATGTGATGTGGCCAGCATCACATGACCTGAGGCGGAGCAAGCTGTCCAAACAATATGTAAAGTAGCCATGTGGTGTGATCAGCACCACATGGCTAAACCCAAACAGAGAATTAACTCATGAAGTGCTGGCTGACAAGACCAGCACTTCAATTCCCTATTGCTCGTCTCTAGGGGGGCGGAGAGGTCCGGCGATGTCGTGCAGAGGGAGCACGACGCCGACCTCGCGTGACAGGCCCCTTGTATAATGTATGATCCCCCAGTTGCTCCAAAAATATATAAATATATGTATACATGCCCCAGAATTATATACCTATATCTATATATATGATACTGACCCCCCAATGACCGGGTGCCCCCTCCATAGATGATCCCCCTGCAGGCGCATACTAGCGCGCCTGCAGGAGGGAGATGTCGCCCAGATGACTGGACAATTAAGTCCAGTCTCGGGCACATCAAAGGACAGAGGATTAATAAGATCCTCTGCTCTTTGTTAAACACCTCCATCATATCACCGCTCCAGCCCGCGTGCACTTGCCTGCCAGCGCACTCGCACACTGGCAGCGCGGGCCACTCAGGAGCGAGTGTGGCTGGGCTTAAATAGCCCGGCCACACTACGCTCATCAGTTGAGCTGTGCTCCTCTATGAATAAAGTTGCAAGACTGATCATGATATGTGATGGTACTCTTGGCAACTTTTTAGATGAATTCTGAATATCTGATCATGTTGGTCCTTGGATTTCATGGCAGGCATTTGTAGACTATCAGGGTTGGTAAGTGGTCATTGAACATCATTCTGTTGGAATCTCTCTGTTTTTCAGAAACCAGGAGTTATTACATTGTTCTCCTACAGTGTTGGTTGTTTCCTTATTTCACACTGTTCTAATATCTAATATCTAGTGCATCCCTCTGGCCTGGCACATCTAGACCCTATTGACAACACTTACAGTATATATTCGTAGGATATTTATGGACATGGCTGTTAAAAAGTAACATGTATAATGAATTAGGCACAAGGAAATTATAACTGCTAAAATGTGCATATGAGCCAAGTGACATATTCAAGTCATTACCTAAAACAGTTGCACAATAATATTTACATAGGGACATTAATCCCTTCCCGCATATGGGCATAACTGTACGTCCAGATTGCAGGTTAGTTTCTGCAATTGGGTGTACAGTAACAGTTTCTGCAATTGGAAGTACATTACAGTACAGTCAGGGGTGCCCCCTCCCCCAGAACCATTCATTAATTTATTTCTTTTTTATTTCTCAGGGCTGGCGGCAGTAGGAGATGAGCGGTCATCTCCATATTTATCTGTATTGCCATCCTCAGGACAGCGATACAAATGCCTGTGCTGCGGTGGAGCAGGGGAGAGAGAGGCGTCTCCCTTCCCTGTTTTTCTGATAGGCTGCAGGCACTAATGCCTGCAGCCTATCAGCGGTCAGCTCAGGTGGTGCGATGACGTCATTATCATCGCGCAGCCTGAGCTGGGCAGCATACAACAGGGACACAGGCCAGAAGAGGCCTGCATCGCATCGCTGGTAATGAAGGTAAGTATTAGTGTTTTTTGTTTTGTTTTTTGTTTGTTATTTCTTAATAGATGCCACATTATAGGGGGGCACCTGGTATTTCTCACTGGCACATTTTTTTTGGGGGGGCTTGTACTATGGGGGCATCTGGAATTTCATACTGCCCCATTTTTGGGGGGGCATTATGGGGCATTTATTTCTTGCCCATTTTGGGGGGGGGCACTATGGAGGCATTTCTTACTGGCACATTATGCAGGTGCACCATGGGGGAGTGGGGAGCACTATGGAGGCATCTGGGGGCTCTAAAGGGGCCTTTTTTATTGCCACATTATGGGGGGCACTATGGCATCTGGTGGCACTATAGGGACATTATTTGGGGGCACTATGGGGGAGTGGAGCACTATGGGGAATCTGGTGGCACTATAGGGGCATTATTTTAGGGCACTATGGGGGAGTGGAGCATCTGGTGCCTCTTAAGGGGCATTTTTTTACTGGCACATTATAGGGGGCGCTATGGCATCTGGCACTAAGGGGGCATTTTTTACTGGCACATTATGGGATGCACTATAGGGGAGAGCATTTATCAGGCATCTGGTGGCACTATAGGGGCATTATTTGGGGGCACTATGGGGGAGTGGAGCACTATGGGGGCATCTGGTGGCTCTAAAGGGGCTTTTTTTACTGGCACATTATAGAGGGCGATATGGCATCTGGCACTAAGGGAGCATTTTTTACTGGCACATTATGGGGGCACTAATAAGGGGCATTTTTTACTGGCACATTATGGGGGAGAGGAGCACTATAGGGGCATCTGCTGGGGGCAGTAAGAAGGGGCATTTTTTTTACTGGCATATTATGGAGGACACTATGGGGAAGGGGGAGAGGAGCACTATGGGGGCATTTACTGGGACACTATATAGGGGTATTTTATACTGGCATACATTATGGGGACATTATCTGTGTGGTAGTAGTATTTTCAGGGGGACTGTTTCTGCAGTATAGTATTGGGGAGCACAGTATTGGGGTGGCAGGAAAGGGTGTTCAGAAGATGTGAAGATGATGGAAATGTGGGAAACTAATGTCTGTTTGTCAATCTCTGAAGAGACGGGAGATGGCTGAAAAATCATCATGGTGGTCTGGTCTGAATGGAGGAGATGAGGAAAGAGAATGTCAACAACAAAGGTGACATCACTGGATGTAAGAGGTATGTGGCGCTGTGTAGGAGAGGAGATGCTATGCTGCTATTTGCAGAAGGAAGATTCAGAGCTGGGTGAGGACGGCCAAGGGGGGCAGTAGGCCACTGGCGGGTGGTGGATGGTGGGGGAAACCACAGGCCTTGAGCAGGATCTTGGGAGGGAGGAGAGCGGAGGAGCTTCCTGGCTGTAGCCTGCTGTTGTTTATTGTATAATGTGAAGCAGGCAGTGCAGCCAGGACAGGCCCTCCCCTCTCTGTATGATGTGTAAAGAAAGGCATCAACAATATAATTTTGGCTGTATAGTGTTTGTTGGGAGTGGCCTATTATATATAGGAGGGGCATATAACAATGGATGGGGCAAATCCCCCATGTAGGAGGGGCTTTGGAAAATGGGCGGGGTAAAATTATTGGTTACGTGTACCGCATTTTTTTCTTTGCAGACCCCCCCCCAGAAAACATTCCTGGGTGCTCCCCTGAGTATAGTAACACCCAAAATGTTACTGGAGGCTGTGACTCTCCGTTCTCCCCTTTTCAGTCATTGCTCTGATTGGTTAGACGGTATAGACTAACCAATAAGGGCGTGTATGCTGTTCACAGGCTTTGATCTTCACAGATCCTGTCCATGGAAATCAGAGCCTGCAATAAGGTATGGCTTTAACCCCCACTGTACCCCCCATCCGCCATCTGTGCCCCCGTAGCCCCCTCAGTGCTCCTGTGCCCCCCTACACATTAAGAACTTGATGGTACTGTAGTGGCTCTGTAACAGAGCCACCGCTATGAACAGCGGATATATTCTGTAATATACAGCTCCGATCCCTGCCATTTAACCCCTTGATAGTAGTGGCTCTGAAACAGAGCCACCGCTATCAACAGCGGGTGTATTCTGTAACATACAGCTCCGATCCCTGCCATTTAACCCCTTAGATGCTGTGGCATCCATGGGGTTAACATAAGGAGGGAGCTCCCACTATCCCTCATTGGGATATCGTGCTGTGATGGCCACGTTCTGATGGTTACCATGGCAACCAGACTCCTTACAAAGGCTTGCCATGGAACCAAGCCTCCTGGACAGGCCCTGCGGCAGGTGAATGCCAGTGTATAAATGACAGTACTATACTCTACAATGAGTATTGCAGAGTATAGTACAGCCATCAGCCCCACTGGATCTTCAAGATTTTTTTAAAATTTAAAATATATATATATATATATATATATATATATATATATATATGTATATATATATAAGAATATAAAAACATCAATAAAAAAATAAATTGCCTTTTCCTATATCAGCTCATTTATAATTGATTAAAAATTAAAAAAATAAAATAAACTACAGATAATTGGTATCATCACATCCAGACCTGATCTATAAAAGGATCACGTTACTTATCCCGCGTAGTGAACGCCGTAAAAAGCATTTTTTTAAACAATGTTGTGTTTGTCATCTTAAAACTTGAAAGAACCTATATAAATTTGATATTGACATAACTGTATCACCCCACAGAAAAAAAAATTATCATATCATTGCATGAGGAACCTCATAAAAAATAACAATAAAAAACACAGAATTGCAAATTTTGCCCACCTCACCTTCTAAAAAATGGTATAAAAAGCAATCAGAAAGTCATATGTACCTCAAAATGGTACCAATAAAAACTACAGCCTGTTCCACAAAACATAAGCCCTTAAATTACATTTGTGAAAAAATAAAAATCTTAATGACGATATATGGTGATGCAAAATATAACCTATTTTTAATAAAAAGTGATTTTATGCTGCAAAAGTAGTAAAACATAAAAGACCTATATAAATTTGTATCACCATAACCATATCAACCCACAGAATAAAATGAGCATGAGGATCCCCATAAAAAATAAAAGATTTTGCCCACTTTACCTCCTAAGAAATGGCATAAAAGGTGATCAAAAAGTAATTTATATCCCAAAATGGTACAAAAAAACTACAGCTCCTCCTGTAAAAAAACAAGCCCCCACACAGCTCAGTGAACAAAAAAATAAAAATGTTATGACCTTTCATGTTAGAAAATCCAGATGCCGCTCCTTCCCTTCTGCCACTGCCATGTCCCCAAACAGCAATTTACAAACACATATAGGGTGTGTCAGGTCTGGTCATCAGAGAACATAGGTTCTATGTTTTGCTTGGTTTTCTGAGTTTTTGTGTGTTTCTGTTTAGTGCCTACGCCTTGCCTTGAACCACGTTCACACTGTGGGTTGTTTTGGAGCCAACGCCCAGCTTCTTGTTTGGTTTGTCTACTCAGGGTTAATACTCAGGTGCTGGCTGAGTGGCTTCTCTGAATCTGGTCCATTCAGGACCTGGGGGTGGGATTTCTTCCTGCATATATACCTACCTTCCTCTCTGCTCCTTGCTGGTTTTTGCAATTCCTTGCTATTCCTGCTTGCGTTGTATAGTGTATCCTGACTGCTGATTTGACCCTTGGCTTGTATCTGACTACTCTACCGTCTTCCGATTTTGTACCTTGCTATTCCTGGTTTTGACGCGGCTTCCTGACCATCCATTTGGTGTTTTGTCTGTCGTGTTTGTTGTTCCCTGTTCCCTGCACCTTATACAGTGTATTTCTCAGTCCTCGTGGTTGTCGCCCCACGGTTTAGCGTGGGTGAGGCAATAGGCAGGGACAGAGGGTTGGGTAAGCTCAGGGCACACGCTCCTCTGTTGTCTGTTTATCCCAACCTTGACAGAAAAAACAGCCAGAAAATACCTGTAACCTGTATACTGCCAGCTACGTTTATTCCACCTATGGACCAAATGTCAGTGGTGGTAGCTCAGGTCCAGGCCTTGACCAATTTGATTTAGGATCTTGCTATACGCCTTCAGGTTCAGGAAAACATGCAGGCCTCGGCTCCTGTGTCTGCACCCCAGGTTCCCACACCTGCACCTGAACCTAAGGTCCCCCTTCCTGATTTTTTTTACGGTGACTGTAAGAAATTTTTTCTGTTTCGGGAAGGATGTATTTTGTATTTTTCTTTACGACCTCGGTCGTTTGTAACTGAAGCGCAAAAGGTGGGTTTGGTTATGTCTCTCCTGCGCGGAGACCCCCAAACCTGGGCCTTTTCTTTACCCACTGCCTCTCCTTTGCGCTCATACCTTGACGAGTTTTTTGTTGCGCTGGGTCAGATATATGATGAGCCAGATCGCCCAGCGTTAGCTGTATCCCAGTTATTGTCTCTACGTCAGGGTGGACAGATGGCAGAAAATTACTGTGCTAGTTTTAGACAATATGTGACCGATTCCAGGTGGAATGATAGGGCTTTGAAAGACCTTTTCATGACTGGACTGTCTGACCGTGTGAAGGATTTGTTGTTAGCCCATGCTGAACCTAAAACACTTGACGAAGCTATGACCCTGGCCGTCCGGGCAGATAGACGTCTAAGATCCAGGCGACCTCCTCGGGTGTCTCCTGCTCCTCAGCCGATCCTCAATCCGGTCTCCAGCCAATCCGGACCGGAACCGATGGAACTCGGCAGTATTACGCCTAAGCAGAGAAGGGAACATCGTACGAGGAATCATTTGTGCTTCTACTGCGGGAGTCCGGATCATCTGCTGAAGTCCTGTCCGAAGAAAACCTCAGCAGGAAAACTTCCGCTCCTAGACAGTTATCGGGAGGACTGTCTAGGAGCTCAGGTACCCTCTAATGTTTCTAGAGTATTTTTGCCCTGCACCGTCTCTTTCCAGTCAGCCTCACGTGTTGGACAGGCTTTCTTGGATTCTGGTTCAGCCGCCAACTTCATTGATTTTGAATTTGTTTCCCAAATATTGCCTTCTTTGATTCCCCTGTCCCCTCCTATCCAGGTGTCTAGTGTCGATATGACCCCTCTGCAAGCCGGTTTGGTCAAATTCCGTACTCCTGAAATAAGACTGGTGGTGGGTGCACTACATATTGAATATTGTTCTTTCCTTGTAATGAAAGATTTGTCTGTGGACATTATTCTGGGTCTTCCTTGGCTTCAGCTGCACAATCCGGTTATTGATTGGGTGAGTCAGGAATTAGTTCACTGGGGCCCTCAGTGTAAGGCCCATATGTCTCAAGTTTCCCTTTGTTCTACCAATGTATGTGATTCTGAGATCCCGGAGTTTATTTCAGATTTTGCAGACGTTTTTTCGAAACCTCTGTCTCAAGTCTTGCCTCCACACAGAGACTTTGATTGTAAGATTGATCTATTACCTGATGCCAAGTTACCTAAGGGTCGGATTTATAATCTGTCTGTGCCAGAAAGAGAGTCTCTAAAACAATACATCGATGAGAGTTTGGCTATAGGACACATTCGGCCTTCCGAATCTCCTACGGGGGCTGGTTTCTTTTTTGTTGAGAAAAAAGATGGGGGTTTGAGACCATGTATTGACTACCGTGAACTTAATAAAATCACTATTAAAAACTCTGGACCGCTTCCCCTCATCCCGGACCTCCTGAATCAGGTTCCGGGGGCCAACTGGTTCTCCAAATTAGATCTACGGGGAGCTTATAACCTGATTCGGATCCGGGAAGGGGATGAGTGGAAGACAGCTTTTAATACGCCTCTGGGACATTTTGAGTATCTGGTTATGCCTTTTGGTTTAAGCAATGCCCCAGCTGTATTCCAAGGTTTTATGAATCATATCTTTCTTGACTGTACTGGGGTTTTTATGGTGGTCTATCTGGATGATATCCTGATATTTTCTTCTGATCTGGATTCACACCGTAAACATCTTCGTCTGGTGTTATCCCGTCTGCGTAATCATTCTCTGTTTGCTAAACTAGAAAAATGCATTTTTTGTGTACAAAAAGTTTCATTCTTGGGTTATGTGGTCACTCCTTCCGAGGTTCAGATGGATCCGTGTAAGGTTCAGGCAATCATGGATTGGGTTCGGCCCACGGATTTAAAATCCCTTCAACGTTTTCTTGGTTTTGCCAATTATTACAGGAATTTTATCAAGAACTTTTCCGTAATTGCCAAGCCGCTCACGGATCTTACCCGCAAGGGGGCTGATCCCAGTAACTGGTCTTCTGCTGCGTACTCTGCGTTTGAGGAACTCAAGAAAGCGTTCTCCTCTGCGCCTGTGTTAATTCAACCTGATCTCTCTCAGCCATTCATTGTTGAGGTAGATGCTTCTGAGGTTGGTGTAGGGGCAGTTTTATCTCAAGGGTCAGCTGCTCTCACTAACCTCAGACCATGTGCATTCTTTTCCAAGAAATTCTCGTCTTGTGAAAGGAATTATGATATTGGGAATCGCGAGCTCCTTGCCATCAAATGGGCGTTTGAAGTGTGGCGCCATTTCCTGGAAGGAGCTCTTCACCCAGTGACAGTGATCACAGATCACAAAAATCTTGTGTACTTGGATAATGCAAAATGTCTCAATGCCCGTCAAGCTAGATGGGCGTTGTTTTTCTCTCGTTTTAATTTTGTGGTCACTTTCCGACCTGGTACCAAGAATGTCAGGGCTGACGCCTTGTCTCGGAGTTTTGGTATCCCTGAGGGTCCTGAGTCGGAACCCGGTAACATCTTACCTGCTGGTACTGTTTTGGCAGCCATCTCCTCTCACCTCTCAGATCAAATTTGCTCCAAACAAAATTCTGCCCCAAGAGACCTTCCGGAAGGCAAAATGTTTGTTCCCTTGTCCCTTCGATTGAGAGTGTTAGAGGAGACACACTGTTCCGTACTAGCAGGTCATCCAGGTGTTCGGGGAACACTAGATCTACTGAAAAGAAACTACTGGTGGCCACATATGAATACTGACGTTCATGCATTTGTTCTAGCTTGTCAGGTCTGTGCGCGAGGAAAGGTCCCCAGGAGACGTCCTGAGGGACCTCTTCTCCCGCTCCCAGTGCCAGACAGGCCTTGGTCTAACGTGTCTATGGATTTTGTTACCGATCTGCCACTCTCTCAAGGGTTCTCTGTTATATGGGTGGTGGTGGATCGTTTCTCTAAGATGGGCCATTTTGTTCCGCTAAAGAAGCTGCCTTCAGCAGAGGAATTGGCAGATCTATTTATTCAACATATTGTGCGTCTCCACGGTATTCCTGATGAGGTTGTGTCTGACAGGGGGGTACAATTTGTGGCTAAGTTTTGGCGAGCTTTCTGTTCTAAGCTTGAGGTAAAATTTTCCTTTTCCTCTGCCTTCCATCCCGAAACGAATGGGCAGACGGAGAGGATGAATCAAGAGCTCATACAGTACCTTCGTCTTTTTGTTTCTGACTGTCAACATCTGTGGGTCTCATATCTTCCGTTAGCAGAGTTTGCCATCAACAATCACACTAGTTCATCCACACTCACATCTCCTTTCTTCTGTAATTATGGATTCCATCCCAGGTTTTCCTTCTCGTCATCGTCAGTTTCGGATACCCCTCGTGCTGAGTCCATAACTAACCAACTGTGCACAGTGTGGTCGCAAGTTCAGCAGAACTTGAAAAGAGCACAAAGTTTAACCCCTTAGTGACCAGCCTGTTTTTGGCCTTAGTGACCAAGCGTTTTTTTTTCTTTTTTCATCGTCGTGTTCCAAGAGCTATAACTTTTTCATTTTTCCATCTATATAGATGTATGAGGGCTTATTTTTTACGGGACAAGTTGTAGTTTTTAATGGTGCCATTTTGGGGTACACATAACTTTCAGATTAACTTTTATTAACTCTTTCTGGGAGGGAAATGGGAAAAACTGCAATACCACCACTGCGTTTTTACGTTATAAATTTTACGGCGATCATTTTTCGGTATAAATTACAACATATATTTATTCTCTGGGTCTATAAGATTACAATGATACCAAATACATATAGTTTTTTTTGCGTTTTACTACTTTTTTGCAATAAAATCCTTTTTTTTAAAGAAAAAAAAGTTTTTGCATTGCTGATTCCCAAGAACATTATTTTTTTTTATTTTTCTTTCTATGGAGTTGTGTGGGGGCTTAATTTTTGCGGGACAACTTGTATTTTTCATTGGTATCCTTTTTTAGTAAATGACGCTTTTTGATCGCTTGTTATTACGTTTTTTCGGTGGCAACTAAGAATAAATTAGCAATTCTGTCTTGTTTTTTTAAATTTTTTTTATTGTGTTTACCGTAGGGGCTCATTTTTGTGATATTTATGTAGTCCGGGTCGTTACGGACGTGGCAATACCAAACATATGGGGGAGATTTTTTTTTTGCATTTTTTTTCATTGAAAAGCGTATTTTCAATGGAAAAAAAATAATATTTTTTATTTTTTATTGGATTTTTTTAATAGAATAAATGTGTTTTTTTTTTTTAACTTTTTTTTACCACTTATAGTCCCTTTGTGGGACTATTAACAATCAATATTCTGATTGCCTTTAAAATGCAATGCATTATCCCTGTAGTGCATTGCATTTTAATGACAATGCTATTCAGAATTTGACCAGCAGGTGGCTCCAGAGAGGCGCAGCCTGCTGGTATCTACTCAAGGCTGGTCTGGGGCCTAGATCAGACCCCTGCCAGCCTTCCCACACATCGGCACCCTGCGATCGCTTTTGCAGGGTGCCGATGGGAGACAGAGGGAGACCGCTCCCTCTGTCAGCACATTACATGCGGCGGGCGCCATTGCCCACGGCATGTAAAGTGTTAAACAGCCCGGATCGGCACTCCTGCCGGTCCGGGCTGTTAGAGCAGGGCCGCGGCTATCATGTGAGAGCCGGGCCCGTGCTCCCCGCTGCACGGGAGACCCGTGCAGCGCTTAGATTGGGCCGCCGTGAAAAAGCGGCGGCCCAGCCTAAGGCCCCTTAGTGACCGCCGTAAAAAGGCGTATGGGTGGTCACTAAGGGGTTAATGGTCCATTCATCCAGAAGTAGGCGTACTGTCTCTGAAACTTTTGTTGTGGGTGACAAGGTCCTATTGTCTACTAAGAACCTTAAGTTGAAAGTTCCGTCTCTGAAATTGGCTCCTAGGTTCATTGGTCCGTTTACCGTAACTCATGTTATTAATCCGGTATCGTTCAAGGTGGCGTTGCCCTCTGACTGGCGGGTTCACAATACGTTTCACAAGAGTCTGTTGAAACGCTATGTGGATCCTGTGGTACCCCTCCCTGACCCTCCCTCGCCATCTGTGGTGGAGGGTGATCTCGAGTATGAGGTAGAGAGGATTGTCGATTCCAGACTGGTCAGGAACTCTCTTCAATACCTCATTCATTGGAAGGGTTTCGGTCCTGAGGATAGATCCTGGGTCCCTGCTAGGGATGTTCATGCTCCACGATTGGTTAAATCTTTTCATCGGACTATCCGTCTAAACCATCCTTAGGGTCTAAGGGTCCGGAGGCCCCTCGTGGAGGGGGGGGTACTGTCAGGTCTGGTCATCAGAGAACATAGGTTCTATGTTTTGCTTGGTTTTCTGAGTTTTTGTGTGTTTCTGTTTAGTGCCTATGCCTTGCCTTGAACCACGTTCACACTGTGGGTTGTTTTGGAGCCAACGCCCAGCTTCTTGTTTGGTTTGTCTACTCAGGGTTAATACTCAGGTGCTGGCTGAGTGGCTTCTCTGAATCTGGTCCATTCAGGACCTGGGGGTGGGATTTCTTCCTGCATATATACCTACCTTCCTCTCTGCTCCTTGCTGGTTTTTGCAATTCCTTGCTATTCCTGCTTGTGTTGTATAGTGTACCCTGACTGCTGATTTGACCCTTGGCTTGTATCTGACGACTCTACCGTCTTCCGATTTTGTACCTTGCTATTCCTGGTTTTGACGCGGCTTCCTGACCATCCATTTGGTGTTTTGTCTGTCGTGTTTGTTGTTCCCTGTTCCCTGCACCTTATACAGTGTATTTCTCAGTCCTCGTGGTTGTCGCCCCACGGTTTAGCGTGGGTGAGGCAATAGGCAGGGACAGAGGGTTGGGTAAGCTCAGGGCACACGCTCCTCTGTTGTCTGTTTATCCCAACCTTGACAGGGTGCTGCCGTATTCAGAAAAAAATGCACAACAAATTGAGGGATGCTTTTTATGCGAATCGACTTCGGATGTTTCATCCAAAGTCGATTTGCTTATTCCTACTAGGGAGCTTAGAACCATAGAACTCACACAGAGTGCAATGAATGATATGTTAGGCTGAGTTCACACTTCAGTTATTTAGTCAGTTATTTCCATCAGTTATTGTGAAATGTGAACTCAGCCTTACTTATAGTTACCTATATTGAAGGCTTTTACATGTTAAAATTGATGCTTTATTATCAAATTAACAGCCACAATTCTACCTGTTTGTTTTTTTTTTGTTTTTTTTTAATGTAAGTTTTCTGACATAAGAGATGTAAACCAAGTATTTCTCAACCAAAGCCAACTTTTAACTTGGAATCAGTATGGTTTTATGAGACCCACAACTGTTGAATCCATTTGGTCTTGATAACAGTGACTTATCAGGGTTGTTCAACTTGGATATTTACAGTATACCCAAAGGACTAGGATTAGACAGTCTAGAGATGCACCGAATTTATCAAAGTGACTCAGCTGGATGATAAATATGGTGCACAGTCAGACACTTTTGCTTACCTTTACACCACTTATTAGTTGGCTAGGCTTTACTTTGGGACTAAGGGGGTCATTTATTAAGCTGAAATACGCCTATATGTGACTTTGCCCTGCTCACACAGATCTAACATTGTGGGCATGGCATAGTCAGGACGGGGGCAGGCCGGGAGGCCTATCACATTTACCATTTTCTACAGCTGTTTCAGGCGTAGAACAATGTCCAAATTTAAGATAGCAGAGTATCCAATGAAGTTATGAAGTGGCCAGCGGAACCAACCGCCAGCTTAGGGGTTTATTAAGACCGGTGTCTAAAAAGCCAGTATTAATAAATGTGTTCCACTGGATCATCTTAAACCAAACCCCTTTCCTGCTAAATAATGCTTACTACCAAGCTGGATTATACTCAATGGATTATACATTTTGGAAAGACATAGCAGAGCTAGAGTGGGTTCAGAGATGGATGACTGACGTGATCAAACAAATATGTGGATTACGGAACCAATATATAATATCAAACCTGAGTTATTTTATTTGGAAAATATGCACCCTAACTACAATGTACAATTATGTCAATAGTCTGAAATAGAGATTTCTATTGATCTTTCTATAACCCAGCCTTGGAGCATCCTCCTTATCTAGAGAAAAAAAAGATTTCTCCATCACCAAACAAGGATTTTTTAAGCAAACTATGGAACTTTCTTTCTCCTGGAACCTTCTCTACCTGTTTTAGTTAGGTTCAAAATATAGGGTGGGCCATTTATATGGCTACACCTAAATAAAATGGGAATGGTTGGTGATATTAACTTCCTGTTTGTGGCACATTAGTATATGGGAGGGGGGAAACTTTTCAAGATGGGTGGTGACCATGGCGGCCATTTTGAAGTCGGACATTTTGGATCCAACTTTAGTTTTTTGCAATGGGAAGAGGGTCATGTGACAAATCAAACTTATTGAGAATTTCACAAGAAAAAACAATTGTGTGCTTGGTTTTAACGTAACTTTATTCTTTCATTAGTTATTTACAAGTTTCTGACCACTTATAAAAAGTGCTGCCCATTGTGTTGGATTGTCAATGCAACCCTCTTCTCCCACTCTTCACACACTGATAGCAACACCTCAGAAGAAATGCTAGCACAGGCTTCCAGTATCCATAGTTTCATGTGCTGCACATCTCGTATCTTCACAGCATAGACAATTGCCTTCAGATGACCCCAAAGATAAAAGTCTAAGGGGGTCAGATCAGGAGACCTTGGGTGCCATTCAACTGGTCCACGACGACCAATCCACTTTCCAGGAAACAGTTCATCTAGGAATGCTTGGACCTGGCACCCATAATGTGGTGGTGCACCATCTTGCTGGAAAAACTCAGGGAATGTGCCAGCTTCAGTGCATAAAGAGGGAAACACATCATCATGTAGCAGTTGAATGGCCCCCTAGGTCTCCCGATCTGACCCTCTTAGACTTTTATCTTTGGGGTCATCTGAAGGCAATTGTCTATGCTGTGAAGATACGAGATGTGCAGCACCTGAAACTATGGATACTGGAAGCCTGTGCTAGCATTTCTTTTGCGGTGTTGCTATCAGTGTCTGAAGAGTGGGAGAAGAGGGTTGCATTGACAATCCAACACAATGGGCAGCACTTTAAACACATTTTATAAGTGGTCAGAAACTTGTAAATAACTAATGAAAGAATAAAGTTACGTTAAAACCAAGCACACCATTGTTTTTCTTGTGAAATTCTCAATAAGTTTGATGTGTCACATGACCCTCTTCCCATTGAAAAAACTAAAGTTGGATCCAAAATGGCCGACTTCAAAATGGCCGCGATGGTCACCACCCATCTTGAAAAGTTCCCCCCCTCCCATATACTAATGTGTCACAAACAGGAAGTTAATATCACCAACCATTCCCATTTTATTTAGGTGTATCCATATAAATGGCCCACCCTGTACATTATTTGAACCAGTTCTTTAACTCTTCATACGTGTCTTCTCATGTAGTGGAAAGACACTTTGGCTACCCAAGGAAGTATTATTTGCTCAATATATGGCACTACTATTTGGGCACCATTTTGTATGGCATCAATAATTAGGAAGGATATGATATGGTTATTTATAAAATGCAGGGGCCCCAACAGAATATATAAACAATGCATATGTAGGCAAGCTCTTACTGGTGGCAACATGTTTAGATTGGTAAAATCAACTTCTAGATTTCCCAGTCTGTCAAATGAGTATAAATTTAACAACAATCCATTAATAATGGATGACACATGAGTAACATAATGTGGTCAACATATTTTGTAGAAACTAATTTTACAGCTTTTGAAAAACCTTACCACATGGAAATTCTCAGAGACGTGGATGTATCCCAAGTTTATTTATGTAACAGAATGGTTTGCTTTGTGCAGATGTTCTAACATAACTGTTTACAGTCTGTCAGTTCGATGTCAAAATAATACAGTTCCTACCTAAATACTGCAGACCAACACCTGCCACATGTGGACAACTAGTGGCCTCAATATAGTACCTCTAATTGCATCAATACCAATAAAGCTACATTAACCATTTGAATGGTGGGAAGATCAGACCCTTTGGGTGACAATGGGAAAAGCCAACTCCATCCAGTCATAGGCAGACTATTAGAGCTCTCAGAGAAGACTTTCCACTGGGGAGTTGGACTATGCACTCAGTCAGTTTATTGCGTTTCAGTTACTGGTTGAACAGTAGCCTTTCAGATGTGCTTACAGTACACATTCCAATGTGTCTGCCATGAATTTACATACCGTATTTTTTGCTTTATGAGACGCAAAGGGACAAAGTCAGTGCGTCGTATAAAGCAAATGTGCCAAAAATCATTGTGGCCGGTACATTGTTTGTTAAGCCTGGACCTTGAACTGTGGGAAGTGTGGAGTGGGCGGCGGCATTGAAGTAGTGAAGCTGAACGTCGCCAGACTGCATTTCATCGCTCCACAGTTGAAAAGAGAGGAGAAGAGCTATTCTCCTTTTCTTCTGCTGCCCTGCATGGTGCGCCAGGGGGGAACTGCTGCTCCGCTTCCTCCACCAATCAGCTTGCTCAGCTTGCCTCGCCCAGCCATGTGCACCATTGCTAAAGTAAGGAAGGCAGTAAGTGAATGACACTGGCCTTCAATGGACTGTCTGGGCGAGTGAAAGCCAGGACATGAAGGGGAACATAAAAAGGAGCTCATAGGCAGACTTGGTCATTAAATGACTATAACCCCCCTCATGGAGTACATGGTTGTATTCATAAGCATGAGAGGGTTTATAGTCACATTTAATATAAACACTCTGAGACTGTACTGTAATTGGTCTGTGTTTATATTAAGTGTGACTATAACCCCTCATCATCCTTAAGGATACATCCCTACAGAACATAGGTGCATTCTTAAGGATGAGGGGGGTTATAGTCATAAAATAACACTTTTAAACACTTCAACAATTACAGCACAGTGCCTGGACAGAGTTAGTATTAAATGTGACTATAACCCCTGTCATCTTTAAGAATGCATTTAAGTACTGCAGGGCCTTGATGCATTTTTAATGATGAGTGGGTTTATAGTCAAATAACATAACTGCGCATTATCTGCAGATCTCCCATAACTGTACGTCATCCACAGATCTTCCATAACAATGTGTAATCCACAGATGCCCCATAACAGTGTGTCTTCCCTAGATCCCCATTGGTACAAAACCCACCAAAGAACACCATTTGGTTCAAAATATTTTTTTCTTATTTTTTTCCTCTAAAAACTAGTTGCGTCTTATCATCAGGTGCATCTTATAAAGCAAAAAAAATATGGTATATATATTAGAAATGTTCAATTTGTTTAGTGGATTCAAATGCAGAAAGGTATAAAAGCGTATACTTGAATGTATATTATCCATTCACACTACGGTCATGAAAGACATGATGATGTGATGGATTCTTTTATATATCGAGTTTGGCCACAGCACTCAACCAGAAATTGGCTGTAGGGGGTGCGCGTCTCGGTAGCGGTATCCTCCACCTTGGATATCCAATCATGTATACTTTAATAAATTCGAGACAGCACTCAAAAGGTCTTTTTTTGAGTTTATTCTGATTTTTCAACGCCAGTGGTATAGGCAGTAGTAGCGACGTTTCGGGCCCTGGTTGGGGTGCCCTTCGTCAGGCTGCAATTATACATAGACAAATGAAGATGCATCATATGACAGCAGGGTACATAATGATTACATAACTTGTATGAATACAAGCAAAACATGGAAATAGTATTTGCAGTAGTCAAAAAACAACCTGAATACTAATTTAACCACATATCGTAATTTATGGCCGTAGTGTATGTATTTGGTGCTCACCATCCCTATAGATATTGCACCATGTCATGTTAATAGATTCCTTAGTAGTGGAAGGATGGGTGGGGAACTGACATGAATATAGTAAAAGGCAGATGTAGCCAATCCCAGGTAGTCTATGTTATATATAACTGCTAAGAGAGATGTGGTTAGTGAGGTCCCAATGCATGTGGCTATGTCACCGCTTAGTCTGCCCAAAAGAGCAGCGTGGTAGTTATATAGCATAAGAAGGAGAGAGAGGTATTTACCTATGATAAGCTGGTAGGCTGGCTTGATACGGCGTCCGTGTATGGGGTTTGGCGCCGGCGATTTAAAAAGCCGTGCTGACGGAAGTGAGTTACCGCTGCGCGCATGCGCAGATATGTTTAAGGGCATAGCGGGCGCCATATTGGAAGTGGTAGTTTCTACCTTACAGGGAATGTTCGGCGCGCAAGCGCAGATAGAGAGATTGAATTCCGGCGCCATCTTAACTAAGGGCTAGTAAAGTAGATGCTGTCAAGCTTAATAGTAATAAAGCGCTATTAGATAGTGCCAATTACCTATTAAAGCTCCACTGAATATGGAGCGATAGGGCTAATCAGTAGTTATAGAATAAATGGGTGATCTATGTTACATGGAAAAGGTGAGAGTTCAGATAAATGGTAGTGATTGATGTCATGAGTTGTTGGAGTGAATCAGAGTAGTATCACGTATGAGAGATATCGTTACACATGGGACTCCTAATTGGGCTGAAAAAAGGTTTCACAGGTAGAACAATTGTATGGGCAATATACAGTACCCCATTCTAGGACTATGTGTTCAACGAGAAAAAAAGGCTGGTTGCAGAGTGGTGAGACTATTGCTTCTTGGGTGCCCCACCCGATGTAGGGCAATACTATACTCCTAAGGATAAGAAATGGAAGACAAGATTAGTATATATAAGCCAATGTCAGAAGTAAATCAATAAGAAAACGAAAAATGGAAACAAACACGTAACTTCACATGTATTTATAATCCCTATTAAGGCCTCCTGGTTTGAGGGTATTCAGTCTCCGAATCCACTGCATCTCCCTGTCAAGTAATAGTTCTTCTCTATTGCCCCCTCGTCTTGGAGGGGGGATCCAGTCTATGACCTGGAATCGAAGTTGGCTGGGTGTATGTTTGAATTGACTGAAGTGATCTACTAACGGTGCCTCATCCTTGTTGGTACGTATGTTAGACTTGTGCTGGCTAATGCGGTCTTTAATTCTCTGGGTTGTTTCACCTACATACCCTAGGCCACATGGATATTTTATCAGGTAGACAGCGTAACTGGTGATACAGGTAAAATGGCCCTTGATCGTGAATTGTTTGCCTGTTTGTGGGTGTGTGAAAGATTTGCCTTTTGTCACGTTCCCACACTGCGCGCAACCCAGGCAAGGATACATGCCAGGGTTGGCACTGCCTGTGATTGTAGTCTGGGGATTGGGTTTACTGGGACCTAGATCTGAGTGTACGAGATAATCCCGTATATTTTTAGATCTTTTGTATGACATTAGTGGTTTGTTAAGAAAAACGCTAGGTGCGCTTCTTTGGAGAATGTGCCAATGTTTAAAAATTACTTTCTTAACGATAGCGCTAGCTGTGGAAAAGGTGGTGACGCAGGGGATTCTACTTTCCCGTGAGTGTTTTTCTTTCCTAGAATTGAATTTGAGAAGGTCATTTCTATTCAGATGTTTGGTGTGTTGCAAATGCGTGTCCAGAGTGGATCTTGAAAATCCACGTTGGATGAATTTATCAGCCATTTCAGCCAGTCTGTAATCGACTACTTGGGGCTTAGAGACTATACGTTTTACCCTCATGAGTTGTGACAGAGGGAGGGATTTTTTGAGGCCCGGAGGGTGGTAGCTATTGTAGTGGAGAAGACTGTTTTTGTCAGTGGGCTTGGAATAGATATCAAAATCCAGTCTGCCTTTTTCAATTTTGACAAGGACGTCTAGGAAGGGGATCTCAGTACAACTTACTTCCAGGGAGAAGGAAATAGATTCGGTGAAGGAATTAAGATCCTTGTGGAACTTCATCAGGTTCTCACGGCCGCCCTGCCAGACACAAAAGACGTCATCAATGTAACGTAGCCATGTTTTTGCATGTTTTCTGAAGAGATCATGTGTATAGACATATTTCTCTTCAAAGGTGTTCATGAACATCACTGCGAAAGTAGGTGCCACATTGCATCCCATCGCAGTCCCGGATTTTTGAATATAGAAATCATCTTCAAAGAGAAAGTAATTAGAGTTTAAGACAAAAGTTAACAGTTCAATAATAAATACCTTTTCTCTTGAAGAGAAATCCTGGTGATTGTCCAGGTGCTCTTTAACACATTCAATACCCTGATGTGTGGGGATATTGGTGTATAGACTTGATACATCCATTGTAACCAATAGGCAATTGTACCAGTTCATATTAAGACTATCCATTTTGTTCAGGAAATCTGTAGTGTCAAGGAGGAAGGATTTTCCGACTTGAGCACACGGACGTAATAGCTGATCCAACATTATGGCTGCTGGTTGAAAAATAGAGTCGCACCCCGACACAATGGGGCGACCCGGGGGATCAGAAAGATTTTTATGGATTTTGGTGAGGGTGTATAGGACTGGGATGCGTGGATGATCAACTAAAAGAAAATCGGCTAGTTTCTTATGTATGACACCTGTTTCAAATGCTTTCATGACTATAGATCTGATCCTGATTTGTAATTTGGCGGTGGGGTCAGATTCTAATTTGGTGTAAGTATGTAAGTCCCCCAACTGTCTTAAGATCTCATTCCTATATTTAGCTTTATCTAATATGACAATACCCGTTTATTCTATAACTGCTGATTAGCCCTATCCCTCCATATTCAGTGGAGCTTTAATAGGTAATTGGCACTGTCTAATAGCGCTTTATTACTATTAAGCTTGACAGCATCTACTTTACTAGCCCTTAGTTAAGATGGCGCCGGAATTCAATCTCTCTATCTGCGCTTGCGCGCCGAACATTCCCTGTAAGGTAGAAACTACCACTTCCAATATGGCGCCCGCTATGCCCTTAAACATATCTGCGCATGCGCGCAGCGGTAACTCACTTCCATCAGTACGGCTTTTAAATCGCCGGCGCCATACCCCATACACGGACGCCGTATCAAGCCAGCCTACCAGCTTATCATAGGTAAATACCTCTCTCTCCTTCTTATGCTATATAACTACCACGCTGCTCTTTTGGGCAGACTAAGCGGTGACATAGCCACATGCATTGGGACCTCACTAACCACATCTCTCTTAGCAGTTATTTATAACATAGACTACCTGGGATTGGCTACATCTGCCTTTTACTATATTCATGTCAGTTCCCCACTCATCCTTCCACTACTAAGGAATCTATTAACATGACATGGTGCAATATCTATAGGGATGGTGAGCACCAAATACATACACTACGGCCATAAATTACGATATGTGGTTAAATTAGTATTCAGGTTGTTTTTTGACTACTGCAAATGCTATTTCCATGTTTTGCTTGTATTCATACAAGTTATGTAATCATTATGTACCCTGCTGTCATATGATGCATCTTCATTTGTCTATGTATAATTGCAGCCTGACGAAGGGCACCCCAACCAGGGCCCGAAACGTCGCTACTACTGCCTATACCACTGGCGTTGAAAAATCAGAATAAACTCAAAGACACAAGACCTTTTGAGTGCTGTCTTGAATTTATTAAAGTATACATGATGTGATGGATTCTTTTGACATGTTTATTAAAGGGATAGTGTCAGCAGTTTTGTCTATGCAAAACTGCTTACAGACATATCTAAGGGCAGTAGACATGAAGTAATTCATACCTCTGTACTTGATTTTAATAACTGCAGTACTTGAAAAAATGAAGTTTGAATGCCATGGGTGCTGCTCCTGTAAGTGCACCAGACATGCAGCCATTGGTTCCTGTGTGGGTCATCCTGAGGCAAGACTGACCCAATATTGGCAGTAGTGAAGCACAGTGAGTGTGTGGATGGACAGGCACAATGCGTTATACACTATGGCCGACACGCTCCAACCAGAAAACTACGCTTTAACTAAAAGGTGCGCCTATTAGCTATGCCATATTATAGAGTAGTGCACTCTGTGTACACGGTCGGAACAGAGGTGTCCTTACTGTCTACTGCACAGGCGGCTACGCCTAATAGCGCGAGAGCTTGACTACAATTATACACCACGGCATGATTACCAGGATTCCCAGATCGAATTAGAGTGTAATCACTCTATCTAAGTGATGTTGGCCCATTGTATACCAAACTTGATCAACGCTGAGCATATTCACTATGGTGAGAATTAGTGATGCATTACGCTCCGTCACAATTTTAGGCCATGCATTGCGCTCGGACTACACAAACAGGCCATAGATAGGTAGAAGGTGGCAGTTGGGAGGAGGAAAGCGGAGGGTACATTAATTAAAAGCATTATGTGGCCAAGGAGTGTGGAGCATAATATGTGCGCTGCAAAGCTGGTTTTCTATAGGGCTATTTCCACCGCTAGCTGTGAGCTGAACATAATATGCCGGACGTTATATGTTAAGGTGTGGCTTATACGTTTCTATATTTGATCTAAAACTGCCCATAATAAAGTATAACCATAATGGGAACATCCACAATCTCTATATGCTTTGTGGGCATGCACTTGTGGCCTCAGTAGATATGCGCTGGGTCCTAGGTATTTCTATATATGCTCATCTATTGAGGATTAACATCAGAGCATTGGAGTTTGTTCATTCTCCCTGGAGTACGCTCCTCGTGTGGCTGTCCTTCGCTCTCACCGCTAAGTCTCACATCATATGGCTCTCTCATCTTATTTCACCAATGAGAAGTTACTCGAGCCCTATAGAGAATCTTATCTGAGCGTAAATTATATTGTGAAGAGCACGAGATATTTGGGAGAGGCTTTGAAATTCGCTAAATCAGAGTAGCCTTTGTAAAAAGATTCGTCAGAGGATACATATATAGCGCAGCTAATATACATGGTGCGTAAAGTAAATTAAGAGATTATGCAGTAGGGAGTATAAACGACAACGAAGCCCACATTGAGAGACATCACCAGTATGTAGTCGAGAGTATAGCCTGTCCCTATGGCCTCTAATTATGAGTGCTCGCTTAGATCTCGCTCATGAGTAAGATGTCACATGGCTCTCATTCAATACTCACGTGGAATTAGGACAGAGAGAGAAAGATTACATTACCAATCATTTTTTCAGTACAAGCTTCGAACAACCCTTGGAGAGATGATCGCACGAAGGGCAATCATTATGCCGAAAGCGCAAACAGCAAGGTACACGTATTATAAGGAAGACCAAAACCAGGGAGAAGGAGGATCAGCGCGCGAATATCACTCTTAACCTGTGACAGGAAACAGCCAGAACAGGCTGTGTAAAGGAACTTAGCGTCTCTCGAGACCACTCGAGCTTATCCGATTAGATTGGACTATGCATAGGTAGCGTTATATAGGCAGTTGCAGGGACTCGCGTCTATCAGCTAAGACAAGCGACAATCTATTAGAGGACTTACTATTTCACATCGTGAGCGTTGTTAATTCAGGTAAGGTGAACCGAGATCAGAGCATGAATGGATCAACATCTATCACCCTGAACTCTAACATAGAGACCTGGCAGCTAGTGCACGTTTCTGAGATCTTATGAGCAGAAAGAGAGTATACAAAGCCGATGGTTCACTCCGTTACAGTCAAGGAATGCAAGTATGTAGTAGGAAAATCGCAAACAGATCTAGGAGACTCCCAAAAGGGAAAACGCACATAAAAAGGGAATAAATGGTCATCTTATCTTGATAGATAAGAACTGCGAGATCAGATGACCACTTAAATATGCAAGAGAAGTTCAGATAGGGTGACGCGAGTCCGTTTTTATAGTGGCACTCTCTCAGGCTAACAAAGACTGATGCACTCTCCCAATCATTCGACACATTATTTGAGCGATTTCCAGTTCACTTGAAACAGTTACATGTTCAGGGTGTTTATGAGCAGAAAAGTTATAACGGTAAAGCCACGACAAATTGAGACTTAGCTTGTGCGGGGTATATGGTGTACGCTAGAGGATTATCGACAAAAACGAATAGAATAAGCTATGCTCTGAAACTGAAGACATCCTGATGGCATCCGAACGGATCTCTTTCCACATTCAGAATGCATTGGGGACAAAACTGATAAACAGCCCAGGCGGGTTTTATCCTAATTGTCCTAGGAGTATTGGGTGAGAGAGTGCTGCTTGCTGCGATCCTAGAATCTCAATACCCCAGCAGAGCCCATAAACACACCAAAAGACCAGCCTAGGTTGCATAGAGTATAAGTACGCCTAAGTAAACTAAGTAACACAGAGGATACGAACTTTTTACTTGTTCAGAAAGATCACGCAGCAGAAAGTGTCTGAATACCATACGTCTATTTTATTTTATGCGTATAGTTTGGAGTCAGACCAAAAAGTCACAAACAAGCTGCCTGAGAGGTCATATGAGTAGGCGAATTTTGGAGACATTCCACCTATTCTTCACATCGTTTTCGATCACAGATGTCCTCCTCAGAGCCATAACATACTGCATACTCGATCAAGAGCTTAAAAGAGTTTCTTGTACTATTTCACCGACAATGTTGCATCTTAACCAGAGAATGAGTAATTTAGGGCAAAGTTTTCTAATTCATTTAAGCAATAATATCTTACACCATTCACCTGAAAAAAAACCCATGACTGCCACCTTAGAGGTCTTATTTCCAACGCCAACTTTTCCAAGCATCGCCGCTGCCGCTTTATTGATAACGCAGGGATTGAGAGTCTCCACGCGAGAGGGTAGACATACGACTCCGGCACCACGAAGACTCGAATTGTTGTACCACAGGGAAAATAAGAAAGAAGCTTAATCACGTAGCTCTAATATCGCAGGTGAAGTCACTCCAACTCTGCACTCCGAAATCGTCTGGAGATTCTACGAGGACTTTGACATCGACTCGGTCATGAAGCATTCTAAAATTAGAGCTCTATCACACTGTGTGCTGTGAAGTTGTGATTTACACTCGCTCCTTTATTATGTTCACGAGAGAGCTTTGTTCGACAGGGCTTATCTAGAAAACCAATAAAACATGTAAAGGAAATGAGGTTACTTTTATGGCATACAAGGTAGACACTCTCCGTCAACAATCTCTCACTACGAGAAGAGGACTAGGAACACACCCACACTGACCAGATCGTATTATCGAAGAAGAAGAAATTAGCATTGTGACAAGTGACGTAGGCATAACACAGCGAAAAATAGAGATATCAAAGAACAGCTCAGAACGATATAAATTTGAGAGAGTGTGATCTTGACAATTCCACTGGAACTATCAAACAATAATGGCTCCCAAAGAGTACTTAGACCGTGCTATGGTCTACACTTTAACGAACAACAAGACAAATAGACGCTACAAAAATTGTTTTTTTTAACGCGGCATATATATATCTAACAGGCGATGGTGAACAAATTAAGAGGTAGTATATGCGCTTGCCAGAATGATTCAAAAACATAATACTCATAATGATCTATTCAGATTAAAAGACTATATATAACCAAATAAATTAATTACTGCGACAGAACTCGAGTTATATAATGCATATTGCGGGGCTCAGTTAAAATGGTCCTGTATAGGATCTTTATATTATACTTAAGGATTTGGGTTTATAGAGATCCTTGTTTCGTCGCTGCTCTTACTAAATCCTTAAAACGCATAAAAGACACGGAAAAATAGGAAATCAGCATTCGCCAGTAAAGTGATATATCTCAGTCAGTTTTTTTTTACTGCGGGTTTAGCTTCAATACGGATGATCCTCACGCTAGGGATGAAAC
This sequence comes from Rhinella marina, assembly GCA_900303285.1. NCBI lineage: Eukaryota > Metazoa > Chordata > Amphibia > Anura > Bufonidae > Rhinella > Rhinella marina. The sequence goes on along the minus strand of ONZH01014056.1, from coordinate 41,673 downwards.
CCAAGCAAATGGACTGATGCTGATATCATGTTCTGTTACTAGCGCTTCTAGATTCATCAATGGGGTGACATGGAGTATTTTATCAATTAATCCATCGGTAATAGAGAGCAAACTGGAACAAAAATTCAATTTAGATGTGAGAGAGATAGAAGTCTAGGAACGCCGCAATCAGTGGTCTACGTGTGCAGCAGATATATCTTAGCGCACATCAGGTGACACGGACTGAGATCTCTCAGCAAGGAAATATTACAATAATTTGATCTTGAGCACAAACTAGTTCTGGCCATAATACGCAAACGACCATCACCGAATAGTATACATTTTCGAGTTTGCAGTCTCTGCTTGTCGTACTAGCTGTCATGAGATAGAAGTAGCGCTGAGGAAAATTTAAAATTTAGCGCAACAAATCCAAAAATTTCCTGGCACTTGTATTATTATAACAAATATGATTTTTTTTATTAACTGGAAGTGGTGGTAAAAGGGTAGAAAAAATACATGCTTACCAGTTCATTAGAAGAGAAGCCGTTGCCACGCCGTCTTAATTGAAGAGATGCACCAGTCGTCCGCATGCCGGCTGACGAATTGTCATACACATCTGGCCCGGAAGGTACACGGTGATGTTCATCAGTGATGTCTATCACTGCGCCCGAAGAATTTGGCACACTTTATTCTTCTAAGTCATAGAGGCACCCGGTCAAAATGACGGCCTCACACTTCCTCCTCGCTCTGCACAGAGCAATGGATAAGGTCAGCAAAAAGCTAATTTAAATATTTTTTTTTTTTCTTCAAAAAAATCTCCAAAGCTATGCAAATCTAGACTTTCCTGGCAAAAATGCCTAACACTGCTCAACTCAATGCTTATTGCTTCCTGAATCGTCACGAGTGGGAGCCACGTATAGACTGAACTAATGTGCACAAAACATATTGCTTACTTCAGATTGATCAAAAATCCCGCATAACGTGTAGAAGAAAGGCGAGATTTAGGTAAGCTGGTACTTTATCAATAGCAAAAAGGATGATCCATCCGTGCAGAATGAAGGTGTTCACTCTGAAGAACCCTGTTTCTGTCGTTACGCCATCTGTCGAGCAGGTGCCCGCCAAGAGGCCTCTCCAAGCAAGAAAACGTTGATTCTCTATAATCAAATGCTTATTGATTAAAGGATGAGGGATCTGCTTAAGCTTTTTTTATTTATTTAATATGGTATGAAGTAGTCGGAGTAGCAGACGGACCTAGTGCTTATGTGTTACGAAAAATATGTATAAAGATCGTTATATACCTGATACCTAGTCGTACATATGCCCGGCGGTAAAGTCCAGGGTGGTTTGGTAGATATAATACAAGCGATCCTTTCAGGATTTGGAAACTACATTTTATTACATCCAGAACCAAAGGGTCAACACGAGGTGTATGAGGTGCCAAGTATACTTTGATGTTAACAAGTTTGAAAGATTCGTTTTTCCACTGGTACGCCTACTCGATGTTGCCATGCATCTGGGATGCTATCCTCCGTCTAAGATAAGCTCAGGGCTCTGCCTTAATAAGGGTTGAGGGACATGATTACTGGAGTTCTTATCTTTTTTTAGAATGAAAGAAGACATACTTTTTAAGACACAAATTATTCAAATAATAATTTTTTAAAAAATAATGATGTCCCTCAGTGGAGTGAAAAGTTTGGAATACAAACGAATGTGCGACGGTCTGTATAAGTCTTGGCACTCGCTAGCTAATGTACGTCACTTTATGTGAGCATCTAAAAATTCTTTTCGTCTCCTCTAATATCCTGTACAGAGATTATATGATCCAGCGCAATTAGTATCAGTCTTGTATGTGTTGTTTCCCTAATCTCTATCGCATTGCACATTCAAAGGTTTTTTTCGCTCATCCTTTGTTACTTAAGTTTTTATGTGAGCCTTGCAGATACTTTTCGAAGTTATGGCTAGGTGCTTTTCTTCATAGATACGCAAGCAGGAACCATTTATTCTTTTAGAAAATAAAATATTTTATTAGCTGTCGTGTCTTATAGCATCTCCCCATATGATTAATAGTCTAATTCTAGAGACTTGCTTTAGTTGGTCTCTATTCTTGCATAGTTTGAAATGAAGATACGCCATGTAAGTTATAGATGGGTTGTGTTTCCGCCGCCTCAAACAAGAACTTAGGAGGCCGGATTCATCTCAATGTCCGTCCATGGCTCGCGAATTGTACCAGAAAGGAACATGGAAAGGTTGAAACGCCTGATCCATCTAATTGTCCAGCATCGACCACTCTTAGCAGAACGATACACGCGCTTATTAACCTTTTTCTTACTGATAAACGATCTTACTGGCAGATTCTCTCATTTTTCTTATGGTTCACTTCTGGGATCTTGCAAAGTAAATTATTTTGATATCTTTGTACTAGTCAGCTTTATCACTTCAGGTATTATTTACCTTGTCTCTAAAGTGTTACTATAGCAGTAAACAGATATCACTGGGTATCGACCCATGAAAGAGGGAAACCAGAAAAATTACCCCGGTTGGGAGTAACTCTATAATAAATCTTATGGATGGGCCCGCTGTCGAGTAATAGTGTAGCCGGTAAGATTACAGGTGGGCTCCCCACGCGAATACCCAGCGAAGTCACAGACAAGGAAGGCACTCCACTCAAATTTGGCAAAATAAGAATTTTATAGGTACTTAACGTTTTTTTGGAATGGAAATAGCCAAACATATATACCATACCTCTCAGCCAGAAACTGAGACTCTTGTGTTCACGTACGGCAACCCTCTCAAGTGTGGCGCTTACAGGCTCTTCACAGTTCTGAAGTTTTACCTTAACCTTCAGAAGTGACTTGTAGAGGACCTCATCATGCACACACACAGCGGTCTCACTTGAGACACGCTTTGCCTTACCTCTCTCGTCCCTCTCTGTAAAAACAGTTGGTTTGTAGAGGTCAGCAGGGCTCCTAAGATGTTGCTTGGTCAGTTGTCGCTCTCGCTTCACGACTCGTGTGTGGACTCCTTCTCAGCATATCTTGTAACACTGATGCACTAGGGACACAGTCTCTGACTTGACCAGGTTTCCTTCCCTTTGGAATGAGTCTTTTTGCTCTCTAGGCGAATAGTCTCACTTGTGGATCACACTGTGAAGTGCCTCAGTCGCAAGGCTAGTGTTGCCTTCCTCCTCTGGCTGCCCTTCGGCAGCTGCACTTGTTTTAACCAACTCGAAAATGGCGTGCCGACAACACTGCCTAACGCCTGCCTTTGGAAGCTCCACTCGCAAGATAGGGTCTCTTTGGTCATTGCTGCCTGCCAGGGGAGCTATCATGGTCTGGTCTGTATTCTGTGGTAAAAGACAGTTGTATACTCCTGGATGGCCAAACAATCCGAAATGTGCAGTCAAAAGTAAGAATGTATAAATTACAGTAACTCGAGTTGAACAGGTGCATTTCACCACAAAATGGAGGGCTGTTCGCACGTACAATCTCCCATAAGTCCATCTTAATATGCCACCGAGACATGCTTATCCCTTTCGGCACGCCCACTAGAAGGGTTGACACGAGTTCCCTGAGGCAAGACCTTCGTAACTCCATCTACAAACCTCGTTGTCTGTGCAGTAGCGCTGCGGGGCTACTATGGTTTACTTTTATAAGAACCAGCCGTTGGAATCATTGGACCTCTGGTTTGTCCTATCATAATTATAACTCGCAGAGTCTATATAGATCAGGGGTATCTATATGGCACATCCCTGCCGTAGGGTGTTCTGTGCTGGCTGTAGCACACCTTCCTTTCTATCCTCGCTGGGTGGCAATCCTCGTTCATACCGGGGTACCCGGCAGTGGCTTGGGAGTCAACGGACAGAACACCACGATGGTCTTGTCATCATTCTACGGCGTGTCCTGGCGGCCTCTAATTCGCCAGATACTGATCTAGGCTAGTGGTCGTGCAATAAGGCAGTGTCCCCAGTTGTTTTCGCTTTTGTAGTCCGGCCAGGCTTTCAGGATGGTATTTATTAGCTATTATGCAGTAGCGTCTCCTGACACTTGTGGGTTCCCCTGGCAAGAGATTAGAACCAACATTCACCAAAACAAAGTTTTATGTGTTCCGTCTTCAAACATGTCTTATGGTGGAATGGTGATCCTGGAAGGGCCTTAATCTCTTCTCGTCTTCGGGCGTACTCTGATGGACCTTCCTATCAGATTCTTCGTAAGAAGTACCATGGATATTAGACCCTACTCGGCATCTCAGCATCTACCCCTTCATACACTGGGTAAATGTCGTTCAGGTTTACCCGCTAGGCCGACATCGCTTTACTATGTATCATGAACCGCTCCCACACACCTAGAGGTCGGGCTAACATTTTCTGAAAGTAATTTGGTGCTGCTCCCAGTTTTCGCATTAAGGCCTTTTGCCTTGAACTGTCACCCGATCACCTGGCAACATATCCTCGTTCCCTCGTTTATCTGGCTAATTCTGGTCCTCTTTTTACCTAGGTTTGGGGTGCATCTCTCTTACTTACTTATGGTTTCAAGGCATTCCCTTGCTTTCTCATCTGCTTCTTGCCATAATTCGTGTGTACTTGCTCTCAAGTTTCTACCGGTGATACGGTAGGTTTCTATCTTTCACCGTGGCCCCTTTGGGACTATCAGCTTGTGTATCGGTGGTACTCACACTCTGACTTTCTCTGGCCCCAACAGGAACGGTGGCTGCATGGGATCCACCGGTCTGCAGTCGCCTGCTAGAGAGAGATCCTCAATCCTCCTAGATGATCTATCTGATGCTAGTCACCAAGACACAAATAGATAAATAGTATGTGGAGGTAACACCAGTGGTGTTGTGAGACCCCTACACTTATTAAAACTATTGTTAAACCCTGACATGGAGGGCAGACCATAAGCCACGCACATCAAGCTTGGTAAATACTTAGCTGGGTCCACACCATAAAGCTTTGACACTATCCTCTCGCTATAAGAAGTCCACCAACATCTGGATCCCACATAGGTGTGACGCTTGAATCAACAGATTTCCAAGGTTGCCACCTACAAACCTCGTTGAAAAGGTCAAACAAGAAGATGCCAGAGAGGTGGACAACAGTATCAAAGCAAAAGGTGGCTACTTTGGAGAACCCTAGAATATAGAGGACATATTTTAGCAGTTGTTTCAACCACACTGCTTTTTTTGTTAAGCTATATCAATTGGCACAATAGTGTTAATATTCATAGTTTTGATTGCTTCAGGTTGTGAATCTAACATTTTCATAAGTCATATCAATAAGAAAACTCTTTGAATGAGAAGGTGTGTCCAAACTTTTGGTCTGTACTGTGTGGGTCCGGACCATTCATCGGTACGCGCCCGTTCACCCATCTCTTCTTGGGGAGATTGTCAAGTGACGCTCTCTGAATGCGGGACCGCCTTCGATAAGCCATAGAGCTGATTACACACGTCACTCATCAAAGCAACTTACCATGTAAACATGCCATACGCTTTCGTCAACTTTCGCTTGATTCTGAACATGAATCCTTTGTGGACACCCAGACACTCTGTATAAAATGTTTTACAGACTGCCTCAGCAGCTGATTCCGCCATCTGATCCTAGTGGGTAGCAGCCACTTGCATATTTTGGTAACAATGGTCCTCATGATAACAGTAGGAGTATCCTGTGGTAGAGTAACCCCGATCTATACATAGTTCAATCATCAAGAGTTCTAGGGGCGCAGATGTTTGGATAGTTGGGTACACATAATGTGGCTATTCAGTTTGCTTCAGTTATTCGGTTGAATTTTGTGCTTTTACTTTAGTCCTTCTCCTTTTTCGCGCAGCACATAATAGAAAAGAGCCCAATTGATACATGTTGAGACAACGAGACGAGTTGTTCCCTTCTCCTCAGGAATATCCTCGGTCAGACATAAGTAAATCAGAAAGAACCAGAAAATGTGCAAAACTGCATGTCTCTGCTCGTGAAGCCATAATGCAAAATCTGCACCCACACAGTACAATGATAGGTTGAACTAAACAATACAACTAAGCACTAAGAGCCACTTTGTTAAAAACAATTGTCTTATCACCGAACCTGCCCAGTGTCAGTCCTGTCTGCGATTAATTCTAAAATTGCACTCACCGGCACCTCAGCCAGTAGGACAAAACGAGGAACCCGACTCCTAATCGGTTCTCAAGAGGACACAATTCATCTCAAGTAAGTCACTCGCCTAGCAATCTCTGATGGTTACGCATCAGGGCTGTTTTCCACCAGGCCAGCTGCAGAGCTGCGGCTGGTTCCATGACATAGGATGACAATTTCTGCTTGCTGCCCGGTAACTCTGCAACTCTCTTGACTGTAATGTATATGGTACCGGCATACGGCACAGCGATTTCCCCCCTCGTTGCGCGCTCAATCACTCATCTTAATCAGTCCACTGTCCTCATCCGATTAGCTTCTCTGGTCCGTGAGCCAATCTGAAGGCAGAGGAAAAAAGCACATGGTATGTGTACCCAAGGCTGGCTATAGCTCTTCCACCGCCCGAGGCCAGCCAAGATTTGAGTCGACAACCACTCTTTTTCATGAGCCGAGTAGATCAGACACACACTTTCCTAGTCTGGGCAGCGCACTATTCTCGTTGGGGACTGTAATGCTCCATCCTCGCCCAATCCTTCCAATGTCTTCTTTCCCAAAACATCGGACATCAGAATACTCCCTGAGTGGGAAAAGACCAACGTCTGAGCCAGTCACTTGATTGGTTACCAGTTCTGAATGATGGACTCCTGCCAAGGTTTGGGAGTTATTCAACATCTCTAGTTTCTTATCTCACAGAACCACATCTGGGGCTTGGCAAACAACGATCCAGGAGACCCCCTACAAGGGACAGTCTGGAGAGGGTCCATCAGCCGTTACCCTGTCAGTGGGAATGGCCTAGATCAATTGGCTCGCCGTCTCCTGTACTCCAAGGCATGTTTGTTCAAATCGGAGAAACTAACCCGATAGTGGTATGTCGCAGTAAGAAGTATTTAGCATTGGATGAGGCGAAGCACCAACCAGACCAAGGAGGACCTCATCGGGTAATGCGTCTGCTTCCAGAAGGGCAGTGCCCAGGCTAGCTTGGCGTTTTCCCCGCAACCGGCATGTTCGCATTACTCATACGTGGGTTATTGTCTGTCCATCAAAACGATCACGTTCTGCGCCTGGTACAGAATACTAACTGCAAAACTTTAATCAATCATACGGCCACACAGACTTTCTAACTAGCCCACGCTCAGAAGCTTCTAAACTTAAAGAAGGGAACTTTTAGTCAGCTCTCCGAAACACCCCCTGACTAGAGTAAGCGTTGTATAGTTGTAAGTGATTGCTGAATCCGAATAATGTAAGTTTTATCTTTCATACTTCAAACACCCGCCTTCCTATCGACGGTACCGACGCTGTTCTCGGCTTAATCACACTGGACCACAAAACAGGTCTGCAGTAAATGCAACCTAGGCAGGTGGAACTCCCCCAAGATTTCTAGTGGGCTACCAACTTCACAACTGATGTATATATGAGAAAGAGGCAAGGTCAAAGAAAGAAGGTCCCTAACATATTTCCTAACCAATTGCATTTTAAAACAACTGGTAGGTCATAATCCCGCGATGGGAGGCACCGAAGAAATAACAATTATGTTTATGCTGGCAGTATCGTACAGTAACGCGTCGATAGAATATGGGGAAGTGGGAGCTATGAGAATAAACTTAACAGTTATTGACGGCTCACATGATAGGGCCAATATTAACAGGAGTTTCATTGCATGGATTAACACTTTCATTATTCATAAGTATGAATAAAGTGTTAACAGTAATCTGTTTACTCGTCTAATGTTCGAGGGGGGGTTTCGGGAGATGACAGGTTTCCTTTAAAGGAGCTGTAGTTGTCAGGGTTGCACTCCAACTCCCTTAAAGACCGACTGCCATAGGCGATCACCCTCTCACGTCCATCTTGAACTTGGGATAGCACAGCTCCCAGTCCATGTAGACTCCCATCAGTGTACAATAAGAATGGGCTATCGAACTGGGCATACACCAGGATCGGGGCACTGGTCAGAGTCTCCTTCAACGCCTCAAAGGCTCCTTGCTGCTGTGGCCCCCACTTGATGGGGCGATTCTTGGTCCCTCCTGCGGTGCCCCTCAGCAACTCATTTAGAGGGCCTGCCAGATGAGAGAACTTGGGCATAAACCTCCTATAATACCCGGCCTGTCCGAGAAACGCCTGCACTTCCTGTAGGGTCTTTGGCTGGGGCCACTTCTGGACAGCTTCCACTGTGCTAGGGGCTGGCTGTACCCCTTCTGGAGTGACCACATGTCCTAGATACTATATACGCTGCTGAAACAGTTGGCACTTCTTGAGCTTGATCTTTAGCCCATGGTCTTGCAGTCGTCCTAGGACCTGCCGCAGCTTTTGAAGATGGTCTTCGAATAAAGTTCCAAACACCACCACGTCATCCAGACATATCAACACTGACTCAAAGTTTAGGTCCCCCAGACAGTGCTCCATCAGACGCTGAAATGTTCCCGGAGCATTGGACAGACCAAACGGCATCCGGTTGAACTCATAGAGTCCCATGGGTAAGAAGAAGGCTGTCTTCGCCTTGTCTTTTTTGGCCACTGGCACCTGTCAATATCTGCTGGCCAGGTCAAGTGTGGAGAAATACTTGGCACGACCTAGGGAGGATAGTGACTCTTCGATCCATGGAAGAGGATAGGCACCCCGGACGGTCTGAGCATTCCGTTTCCAGTAATCCACATAGAACCGGAGACTCCCATCTTTCTTCCGCACCAGGACCACCGGTGCAGCCCATGGGCTTCTACTCTCCTGGATCACTTGATTCTCCAGCATGTTGGCCACCATATCTTTTACCTCCTGGTACATCTTGGGCAGGATTTGTCTGTTCCGCTCCCGAATTGGCGCAGCATCGCCGGTAGGGATTTCGTGTTCAATGGCAGTAGTACACCCAAAGTCTTCATCATGTCTTGAGAACGCTTCCTGGTACTCCCACAGGGTGTCTTCCAGAAGCTTTTGCTGCCCTGGGGTCAGGGACCGAAGATCCACTCCCATCAGAGACATGATCACTCGACCGTTCCACTCTGCCGTTGGGATCTCTTTGCTGGACCTTCACTGCATAGGTCCAAGCCAGCCTACCATCAGGCTGTAGTGTGAAGCTCCTCCATCGGAGGACGTCGCCCTCATGTACATGGACTTCAGCCAGCAGGGTATTCCCAGGAATGTTCAACGCACTGTCCAAGACATTGAAACAACGTACAGGTACGCACTCATCTTTCACAATGGCAAGTGCTCGGGCTACCAGAGGGCGGGTCTGCACTTCTCCCTGCAGAACGGGCTCGATGAGGACCTCCAGTCCATTCAGTGATCGCCCAGCCCCCACTGGAAGCAAAAAAATGTTCTCCTGTTGTGGCGGAACAGGAGCTCTCAGCGGTACCTTCACATGGCCAATAGAGCGTCCTGGCCTGATGCTCTTTTGCAAACTGCAGCTCCTTACCATCTGCTGTAGGACCTTCTGAGTTGGTCGGTGTGTGGTGGCCCGCTGCCAGTATTTAGGCCCATCTTTGGCATAGAGGCGATGGTCTAGATCTCTCAGCATATTCATGCCCAGCGTTACATCCAGTCTTGCCAATATCTTGTCCAAACAGTCGGACCTGCATCCAGACTACGTCCATCCGACCATTATTAGCAGCTGTCAGCCAGATGACACTTCCATCTTCTGGCTCCATCATGTGCCCAAAGTGTTTTTCAAAGAACTCCAGAGGCATCAGGGTGCACTCTGATCCAGTATCAACTAGGCAGCGTACCTTTTGGCCCTCCAGCTCGGCTTCCATAACGGGGCTGCTGGCATACAGGTTGTGTTCACCACATATGGGGTTTAGCTTTTGGTATACCGCCGCAGGACGCCCTGTTACTGCAGCGGTCGGAAGTTTAAAGCCAGCTGAGGCTCCAGCTATACCTGGCAGTCTCTGGCAATATGACCATACTGTCGTTAGATCGAGCAGAGAGGTCCCCTTCTTCTCTGCATCTCAGATGAACCTCGGTTGGTGGGCCCTCCCATCCGGGGCACCCTCTGTGGAGGAGGGTAGGATGATTTGACCATTTCTGGAGTCCTGGATGAGCCTGCTTTTATCTGGGACACTTGCAGGCGGAGCCCTCTTATTTCTGCCCGTAGGGCCTGGACTACATCCTTCAATAACTCTGAGTCTTCAGGACCCAGTTGCCCTCCTGTCACTTGGGTGCTATTCACTGCCTTCACATCGTCAGCTATGGGTTCTTCTTCCCTCTCTACAGCCTCCAAGTAAACATCGTAGAAGGTCAGGCTGGTGTTCGCTCGGGTCATCTCTTGCAGCTTATCCTGAAACAACTTGTTGGACAACCCTAGCATGAACTGGTCACATAGTAGCCGGTCCACCCCCTTGAAGGCTCCCATAGCCTCTGGGTCTCGTCGGTACACTTCATTCAGCATCTCCTGTAAGGCATTAGAGTAGTGCACTAGAGTCTCGCCCTCTCGCTGTGACCGACTGAAGAATCCGCTTCGCAATTGCGCTACCTTGGTTCACCCTTCCAGAGATCCTTCCAGCAGGGAGAATATTTTTTCCAAACTGTCTCTTTCTGACTCAGGCAGTACCATCACTGTCCGTCTAGCGTCACCTTCTAGGGCACCCAATGCTATCTCAGCATTCAGCTCAGGAACCAGGTTACATAATTTAACTATACTGCGCATCCTCTGTCCAGTCCTGCAACATCATATTTTTACCGTCAAATTTCAGCAGATGCTGCATCAGAGCCCCAGCTGATAACTACCCTACTTGAGCTGACATGACAGACACTGAGGCTGGTACACCTGGCTGTACAGGGACATCCTGGACTGGCGCCACTGGCACCGGGGGATTATTTCCCGCCACATTCCCTTCCATAACGATCGCTGTATCCTGCCAACTACGCCCAGTTGTAAGCCGTGTACCAGGGTGGGCTCCCCAGGATACAGCGAAGTCACAGACAAGGAAGGCAACTCCAACTCAGATTGGCAAAAACAAGATTTTACTAAGTACTTAACATTTTTTGGAAGGAAATATCCCAAACATATATACATACACTCAGCCAGAAACTGAGACTCTTGTGTTACATAGCACGGCGCCCTCAAGTGTGCACTACAGGTTCTTCACAGTTTTGCCTATCTGCAAGATACACTAACCCAGCCGCTGCACCTACAAATACCCTAATCACCGCAAAGAATTCTGTGAGTGTGATATAGGCGCACCAGCGGTATAACACAAGCGCTTACAAACTTAACCAATCAACACTAAACCCCTGACAGAGTATAACCGGTTATTTGCAACAGTAAACCCACCTCTGTAGCAAGGTATCTTGCAGCCTACAAACCACCTGTCTAATCTCCAGCCTTTTACACAGTAACGACTGAATTGGCACCAATAGCATATGCGGTGCGTGCACGGTTACCCACTGTGTCTGCACAGTGGGCCTCATTTCTTTCACTGACCTGGGTCTGTTGGGTACCTTAAAGGGTTTCTACAGTTTTTAAAAACAGATGATCTATCCTATGGATAGATCATCAGCATCTGATCGCCGGGGGTCCGACACCCGGGGCCCCCGCCGATCAGCTGTTTGAGAAGGCAGCGGCGCTGCAGGAGCGCCGCGGCCTTCTCTTTGTTTACCATAGGCCCAGTGACGTCATGACTACTATCACTGGCCTGGGCACGGCTAAGCTCCATTCATGTGAACAGAGCTTAGCCCCGCCCAGGCCAGTGATACTAGTCGTGACGTCACTGGGCCTGCGGTAAACACAGAGAAGGCCGTGGCGCTCCTGCAGCGCCGCTGCCTTCTCAAACAGCTGATCGGCGGGGGTGTCGGGTGTCGGACCCCCGCCGATCAGATGTTGATGATCTATCCATAGGATAGATCATCTGTTTTTAAAAACTGCAGAACCCCTTTAACCTTCAGAAGTGACTTGTAGAGGATCTCATCCAGCAACCACGCGGTCTCACTGACACTGCCACTTTTCCTCTCAGCAGGGCTCCTGATGGTAGTTCTCCCCTTCAGATCTGTAACACTGCAACAGTCTCTGATCCAGGTCTCCTTGCAGAGTCTTGCTCTGTCTCACTTGTGGATCACACTGGAATGCTCAGTCAGTAGTTCCTTCTCCTCTGGCTCTTCAGCACTCTGCCAAAATGGCTGCCACACACTCCTCCTGTTGGAAGCTCCACCTCCGCAGAACAGGGTCTCTTTGTCATTGCTCCAGGGAGCTACAGTCTTTTCTGTGGTAAACAGTGACATCTTGTGGCCAAACAATGAAATGTCAGTCAATAAGAATTATAATTACAGTAACTGGTGCATTCACAAAATGGAGGCTGTTCCACCATCTTACATATGCATGAGGAGTATTGTAAGCCAGTCAATGTTCTTCTGGGTTTCTGGGAAAAATATAGACAATTAGCACATCTTACACCTGCTGGCATCAGATAGGCTTAGGAAACCTAATTTGAAAATCTTTCTCAGAAACCCAGAGGGGCATTACCTATATTGCAGATAAACTCAGCATATTAGTCTCTCTCTCTCTTGTTAGAATTGTAGAATTGTAACTACAGCGAGGTGTCACCATATGTTGCTGCTCCCTCGAGGCGATGGTAAGGCCTGGTGCACCCCAATGGGAAACAAGTCCAAAGAGGATTTGCAGTAAACCAGTGTGCTTCTTTACCCGGAGGAACTCAAGAGCAAACAATTCAGTCAAGGCACTGAGCTGGCTTCTCCAGTCTTCTCCCTGGCAGACTGGCAGAGTTTCTCCTACTAAACATCGGTCCCTATCTGCAGACAACTAGAGGCCCTAACTGCTCTCTTTACATACAGTTTACAATTGAACTAGAAGCTTCTTGTGGGATTCGTGAAGTGGAGAATCACAGCCTAAACAGAAACAATATGGGAATGACTAAGCAGTTTTTCCAGACGTAAACAGGTTTTTAGACAAATAACTGTCACGAGTGGGCTTGAGTCTGGTATCAGACGTTCTGCGCGGCTTTCAAAAGTGACATAATTTGACATGCTTTTCCCTTGGTTTGGTTGCTGTTTACCACACCCATTCCCCTCAGCTGTTGCGGCTGTGGTAATTATCTTTCTCCTATTTACCCCTTCCTCTCCCAGTATTCCTTGCGGTTTATACTTTCTGCCTACTTTGTAGTGTGTGGTGTGGATCTGGGCTGAGATCCGGTTGCTGCGATATCTGCTTTAAGATAAGTTACTTTTTCCCTTTTGTGGTTTTCCTTCTGGAGTCTCCTGTTCGTCCTTACTCTTGGAGGAACGGAGTGACTCTTTCCTGTGTCACTAGCTGCAGGGTTCTTTAGGATGAATTTATTATTAGGTTACTGTGTGAACTCTCCTACAACTAAGGCTTGTTCATACTGGTAGTCAGTCAGGTCCTGACTGAACGGCTGCAGGGACTCAGTTTGGAGGTGGCTGACATCCGTAACCAGATTCCACAGGCTGGTGGTTCTGGGGGTGCTGAGTGTCAGGCCTGTTTAGAGTCTAAGGTCCCCCTCCCGGATAGATTTTCTGGGGGACATGATAATTTTGTTCTATTTAGGGAGGCGTGCAAATTGTATTTCAGACTGCGTCCACATTCTATTGGTAATGAGGAGCAGAAGGTTGGTGTGGTCATCATGCTGCTTAAAGGGGATGTGCAGTCATGGGCCTTTTCTCTGCCGACCGGATCGCAGTCTCTCCGGTCAGTGATGAATTTTTCAAGGCTTTAGGGATTATCTATGATGACCCGGATCGTATCTCCCTGGCTGAGACCCAGATACGTGACCTTTGTCAGGGTGAGCGGCCGGTTGAGATTTATTGCTCTGAGTTTCGGAGGTGGGCGACCAATACTGAATGGAACGATCCGGCTTTACGTAGCCAATTCTGTCAAGGTTTATCTGAAAGGCTGAAGGACGCTTTGGCCTTTCAGGAAACCCCAGTGTCTTTGGAAGCCACTATGTCTCTTGCTGTGCGCATGGATAGGCGCCTGAGAGAGCGATCTAGGGGCCCCCGCTCTCAGGATGTACTATCACATAGTGTACTGTCTTCCTATGACACTTTGGGTGAATATTCCCCTAGGTTGATGTCAGGGGATGAACCTATGCAATTAAGGGGAGCCACTCCTGTTTCCACTCGTAAACATTTTGGTAATAAAAAGGGTGTGTGTTTTTTCTGTGGTCAGAAAGGACACTTTATCAATGTATGTCCATGCTTTCAATCTCTAAAAGAGAGAAAAGAAAAGGGGGCGTTGAATTCTCATCTCACTCTTGGTGGGGTGGGTAGGGAGACTGAAAATGTGCATTTGTCTTCATCCTGTAGTACCCGTTTTCTCCTGACTGCCGAGGTGGCGCTAGAGTCAAAGGTTGTGAAAATTGAGGTGTTTATTGACAGCGGGGCAGGGGTCAACTTGATTGATGTTCAGTTTGTCCGTATGCATGGATTGTTGCCGAGTTCTTTGGATAAGAGGATTTCTGTGTTTGCCATTGATTCTGCACCTCTATCTCAGAAGTGTTTGTCTCAGATGGTGCATGATATCAAATTAAGAGTGGCTGAATTTCATCAGGAGCTTATTCATGTTTTGTGTTGGAAGGTCTTCCCGCTCCTGTGGTTCTGGGTTTACCGTGGTTAAGCAAACATAATCCGTCCATTGACTGGCATACTAGACAAATTGTGGATTGGGGTGATTATTGTGTTGACAATTGCCTTAATACATCTTTTTCTGCTTTAACCACTAAGACTCTTCCTTCTTTTATATCGGATTTCTCTGATGTATTTTCTGAAGGTGGATGTCAGGATTTACCCCCTCACCGGGAATACGATTGTCCTATCAATCTTATCCCTGGAGCAAAATTGCCCAAATCTAGGCTGTATAACCTTTCTGGACCTGAGAGAATGGCCATGAAGGAATATATTGCTGAGAGTTTGGCTAAAGGACATATTAGGCCTTCCAAATCTCCTGTGGCAGCAGGGTTCTTTTTTGTTAAGAAAAAGGACGGAACCCTTAGGCCATGTCTGGATTTCCGTGAACTCAATAGGATAACTGTCCGTGATCCGTACCCCCTTCCTTTGATTCCTGACTTGTTTAACCAGATTGTGGATGCCAAGGTGTTCTCCAAGTTGGACTTAAGGGGAGCATATTATCTGGTCAGGATCAAAGAAGGGGATGAATGGAAGACGGCCTTTAACACTTCTGAGGGCCACTTTGAGAACCTGGTCATGCCTTTTGGGTTGACCAATGCTCCTGCTGTGTTCCAGCATTTTGTTAATGACATTTTTCATCATCTTGTGGGGAGGTTTGTAGTCGTGTATTTGGATGACATACTAATCTATTCTCCAGATATTGTGACACATCAGGATCACGTGAGGCAGGTGTTGCAAATCTTAAGAGATAACAAGTTGTATGCAAAATTAGAGAAATGTGTTTTTGCTGTACATGAGGTGCAATTCTTAGGATACCTGCTTTCATCTTCAGGTTTTCGTATGGATCCAGAGAAAGTCTGTGCTGTTCTGAACTGGGACCGACCTGAAAATCTGAAGGCTCTTATGCGATTTTTGGGGTTCACCAACTATTACCGAAAATTTATTAAGAACTATTCGACATGACTAAGAAAGGGACGGATGTCTCAGTGTGGTCTGATGCAGTGTTGCAAGCCTTCTCCACTGTGATGGAGTGCTTTTCTTCTGCCCCTATATTGGTGCAGCCAGATGTGTCACAACCTTTCATTGTGGAGGTTCACGCATCCGATGTGGGGGTAGGAGCAGTTTCATCACAGGGCCCATCACCTGGTAAATGGCGCCCATGTGCTTTTTTTCGAAAAAACTCTCTACGGTGGAGAGAAATTATGATGTGGGTAACAGAGAGTTACTGGCCATTAAGTTGGCTTTTGAGGAATGGCGTCATTGGTTGGAAGGGGCGATTCACCCAATCACGGTATTCACTGATCACAAAAATCTGTCTTACCTGGAGTCGGCTAAACGACATAATCCGAGGCAGGCCAGATGGTCTTTGTTCTTCACCAGATTCAATTTTCATTGTCACATATCGTCCTGGGGTCAAGAATGTGAAGGCGGATGCCTTGTCACGTAGTTTTCCCGGAGGTGGTGATTTTGAAGATCCGAGCTCTATACTGTCTGAAGGAGTGGTGATATCCGCTCTTTACCCTGATCTTGAGACTAAAGTGTTTGAGGCTCAGGGAGATGCGCCAGAGTCTTGCCCTCCTGGGAAGTTGTTTGTTTCTTCTGATTTGCGTCATAAGGTGTTTGAGGAGCATCATTCTTCGGTGCTTGCGGGACACCCTGGGAGTAAATCCACTGTCGACCTCATCTCTCGTAGATTCTGGTGGCCAGGACTGCGTAAGTGTGTTGAGGACTATGTGTCAGCCTGTAGTGTCTGTGCACGCGCTAAGGTGACACATACTCGACCTTCTAGGACCTCTACTTCCATTACCCATCCCGTCCAGACCATGGACTCACCTATCCATGGACTTCATCACTGATCTGCCTGAGTCGTCTGGTAAGACAGTTATTCTGGTGGTTGTAGATCGTTTTAGTAAAATGGCGCACTTTATTGCATTACCCAGACTCCCCAATGCTAAAACTCTTGCACAAGTGTTTGTTGACAACATTGTGAAACTTCATGGCATTCCCACTGACGTGGTCTCTGATCGTGGGACTCAGTTTGTTTCCAGATTCTGGAGGGCGTTCTCTACTCGGCTCTGGGTACAACTGTCTTTTTCCTCTGCCTTTCATCCCCAGATGAATGGACAGACTGAGCGTACCAATCAGAGTCTGGAGACTTACTTGAGATGTTTTGTCTCTGAGAACCATTAGGAGTGGTCCTCGTTTTTGTCTCTGGCTGAGTTTGCCATAAATAATCGCAGACAGGACTCCACTGGTAAGTCACCATTTTTTGGTGCATATGGCTTTCACCAGCAGTTTGGCACATTTTCTGGTTCTGATACTTCTGGTATTCCTGAGGAAGAACGTTTTTCGTCATCATTGTCTTCTATATGGCGAAAAATTCAAAATAACTTGATAAATATGGGTAACAAGTACAAACGTGTGGCTGACAGGAGATGTATGAATGGTCCGGACCTACAGTACAGACCAAAAGTTTGGACACACCTTCTCATTCAAAGAGTTTTCTGTATTTTTATGACTATGAAAATTGTAGATTCACACTGAAGGCATCAAAACTATGAATTAACACATGTGCAATGATATACTTAACAAAAAAGTGTGAAACAACTGAAAATATGTCTTATATTCTAGGTTCTTCAAAGTAGCCACCTTTTGCTTTGATTACTGCTTTGCACTCTCTTGGCATTCTCTTGTTGACCTTCAAGAGGTAGTCACCTGAAATGGTTTTCACTTCACAGGTGTGCCCTGTCAGGTTTAATAAGTGGGATTTCTTGCCTTATAAATGGGTTTGGGACCATGAGTTGTGTTGGGCAGAAGTCAGGTGGATACACAGCTGATAGTCCAACTGAATAGACTGTTAGAATTTGTATTATGGCAAGAAAAAAGCAGCTAAGTAAAGAAAAACGAGTGGCCATCATTACTTTAAGAAATGAAGGTCAGTCAGTCCGAAAAATTGGGAAAACTTTGAAAGTGTCCCCAAGTGCAGACGCAAAAACCATCAAGCGCTACAAAGAAACTGGCTCACATGAGGACCGCCCCAGGAAAGGAAGACCAAGAGTTACCTCTGCCGCGGAGGATAAGTTCATCCGAGTCACCAGCCTCAGAAATCGCAGGTTAACAGCAGCTCAGATTAGAGATCAGGTCAATGCCACACAGTTCTAGCAGCAGACACATCTCTACAACAACTGTTAAGAGGAGACTGTGTGCAGCAGGCCTTCATGGTAAAATAGCTGCTAGGAAACCACTGCTAAGGACAGCCAACAAGCAGAATAGACTTGTTTGGGCTAAAGAACACAAGGAATGGACATTAGACCAGTGGAAATCTGTGCTTTGGTCTGATGAGTCCAAATTTGAGATCTTTGGTTCCAACCACCGTGACTTTGTGCGACGCAGAAAAGGTGAACGGATGGACTCTACATGCCTGGTTCCCACCGTGAAGCATGGAGGAGGAGGTGTGATGGCGTGGGGGTGCTTTGCTGGTGACACTGTTGGGGATTTATTCAAAATTGAAGGCATACTGAACCAGCATGGCTACCACAGCATCTTGCAGCGGCATGCTATTCCATCCGGCTTGCGTTTAGTTGGACCATCATTTATTTATCAACAGGACAATGACCCCAAACACAGATTTTTGTTGAAGAGATATGTTGAACCTCTGGAGCCATATCCCTTGCCACCCGCGCCTGTCTTGGTGGATGGTAATTTGGAATTCCAGATTGTCAAGATCATTGATTCTCGAGTTCTCATTGGGACTCTTCAATATCTTGTTCATTGGATGGGTTATAGTCCTGAGGAGAGGTCATGGGTACCGGCACCTGACGTGAATGCCAGTCGTTTGGTGAAAGCCTTTCACAGGTGTCATCCTGATAAAGTTGGTCCTGGGTGCCCGGAGGTCACCCGTTAAAGGGGGAGTAATGTCACGAGTGGGCTTGCGTCTGGTATCAGACATTCTGCGCGGCTTTCAAAAGTGACATAATTTGACATGCTTTTCCCTTGGTTTGGTTGCTGTTTACCACACCCCTTCCCCTCAGCTGTTGCGGCTGTGGTAATTATCTTTCTCCTATTTACCCCTTCCTCTCCCAGTATCCCTTGCGGTTTATACTTTCTGCCTACTTAGTAGTGTGTGGTGTGGATCTCGGCTGAGATCCGGTTGCTGCGATATCTGCTTAAAGATAAGTGACTTTTTCCCTTTTGTGGTTTTCCTTTTGGAGTCTCCTGTTCGTCCTTACTCTTGGAGGAACGGGTTTACTCTTTCTTGTGTCACTAGCTGCAGGGTTCTTTAGGGTGAATTTATTATTAGGTTCCTGTGTATGAACTCTCCTACCACTAAGGCTTGTTCATACTGGTAGTCAGTCCGGACCTAGTTACAGGGTTCCCTGCAGGAGGTGACCCTTTCCCTGGTTTTGGTCTTTTCCCTTCCCTCGTACGCTCGGTGTGGCTATTCCCTCCACACCGGAGCATGACAATAACAGAGCTAAACTAGACAGTCAATAGGTCAATGTGTCTGTTTTTTCCCTGCATAATCCCTTATAGTAACTGTGGAGGATTTTCAACTTGTATAGATAGTCCCAAAATCTCTTAGTATTAGCTAAAGGGTCAGTACAGTAAACAAGCCATGATTAGGTCAGGCAGCATAGGGTCAGAGTTGGTAAACAGGCAGAGGTCGGTATATGGGTAGACAAACAAAACAACACACCTAAACTCGGAACTAGCCAGCTAGGAAACCTAAAGCTTAGGCTTCCTCACCTGGTAAAGGTGCTTTAAGTACCCAGCAATGCCCAGCCATGGTCTGGGGAAGACTAGGGTATGCACACTACAAAAATAGCGACAGTGTGCACTCCCTAGAGACAAACTCATGGGACCTAGGGGAGAAGCGCAAGCCATGGTCTGCAGTAGAGGAAACCTTGCCGGTCAGGCCTACTGCTGATAGCTAATAGGCGACCTTTATTAAGGTGGTACATATAGCTATGTGTGCTCCTCCTCTCATTGGTTGCTGATGCACACAGAGGTAACTAGGGGCAACACACAATATGTGCAGGGTCTGCTCTGCTGAATGTAGATACACAACTGCATATGTAGGGGTAGGTTTAGAGTAGGACCTGCCTGACTTGAGACCACCGTGGTGCTGGGTAGGTGGGCACAGATGTGTTTTGATCAAAATATATTGGCTAAGAATCGCATATTTTTATCATTAGAGTGAGGGCTTAGTCTATATATTATGTTTGCATCTATTGTTCTACTGCATTATTTAACATGACTTTATAAATACATACAGAATCTGACATAAAAACTTCCATATGCCTCCATATGAAATTTACTTGAATGGGAGCTATAAGGCGCAAAACAAAAATAGGCTATAATACAGTCAAACAGTTCATTATTTGTGTGCTGTCCGTGTAAAGTGGGGAAGCCTTGGAGATTTTTAATAAGGATCTTGGAACTTCAAGATACACCTCAAATCATTGTAGCATCCAAGACAGCAGGAAATCTAATATTATCACTTGGGTTTCCTACATAAGGGAGATCACCTAAATTTCATAAAGATCCAGGATACAGCTCCCCCTATGGTTAAATCATGTGTTTACATGCTGTGTTGATAGGTTTGGATGTCTTTGGATGTCCCAATTCATTACCAATGCTTATGTGCATATATCTGTTATAAACAGTGCATTCAGCAAATAAGATGTGTATTTCATAAGATCAGTTCAATCTTGGTCTAAGTGTCTCCAGGTTGAATGGTTTTCATGAAATTCAGGAGGATTACTTGAATATATTAAAACGCGTGAGATGCTTTCTATACAAATGGAATACGTATCACCCGATTCATAAAAAAACATGCTGAGAAAGTTATGCAATGTTCCATTGTATGTTCGAGAACAAGGATGCCAAATCCTCTGTGATCTTCAGCCTGCGCTGTTCACTGGGACAGGCAGTGCAGATTACCATACATATTTAAGGATTATGCCTTCATTTTTAACAGATTCAGAGCGCCTTTTGCTGGTAAAGGGAGATCACCTAAATTTCATAAAGATCCAGGATACAGCTCCCCCTATGGTTAAATCATGTGTTTACATGCTGTGTTGATAGGTTGGGATGTCTTTGGATGTCCCAATTCATTACCAATGCTTATGTGCATATATCTATTATAAACAGTGCATTCAGCAAATAAGATGTGTATTTCATAAAATCAGTTCAATCTTGGTCTAAGTGTCTCCAGGTTGAATGGTTTTCTTGAAATTCAGGAGGATTACTTGAATATATTAAAATGCGTGAGATGCTTTCTATACAAATGGATTACGTATCACCCGATTCATAAAAAAACATGCTGAGAAAGGTATGCAATGTTCCATTGTATGTTCGAGAACAAGGATGCCAAATCCTCTGTGATCTTCAGCCTGCGCTGTTCACTGGGACAGGCAGTGCAGATTACCATACATATTTAAGGATTATGCCTTCATTTTTAACAGATTCAGAGCGCCTTTTGCTGGTAAATACTTTAAATACCTCAAATCTCATCAAAGAATTTGTCTTTGATCACTTCTCAGGATAAAATCAAGGGTTAAAAATAGCTCTGAATAAAAGAGTAATCAGTTTTGGAAGGCTTAACATGCCAGTGAGACCCAGATAATTCTTGCGTGAGCTGCATTTTTTGCCCACAAATCATTTCATCCTACTGAAACTTCAAACAGGGAGAGTAAATTGATCGAAAATCAAGCATAGTTCTCTTTCCTAATATCAACAACAAGACATTTCATTGAGATATTACAGTTTTATAAAGATATTACATTTATTTACTTACCTTGCTTTATGCCCATTAGAAATTGCAGGTTCTGACTGCATGAGGCTGCAGAAAATGACCGACACATCCGTGAAACCCTATAGACTAATGAGGTCTGTCAGTGCTACTGGTGTCCATGGTGCGACACATCTGCCACTGCGTTGTGGTGCTTGTTTATAACGGAAACCACTAAGTAGATATGAATCGAGCCCTACATGTATGTTTGTATACATGTATATTTGTGAACCCTATACACATAGTGTATATCCTTGTTCCAGAAGTTCCTAAATGATCCCTATTTGGCAACCATGTAAATAAATCAGCCTGTAAATTATGTAGCTTAGAGTGGGTTCACATCACATTTTTCCCATCCTTTTAATGTATCCAAAAAAAGGATACTTTAAAAGGACGCCTCAGTCAGACTGATCCAATACAGTGGCATCCTTTCACCATAGAGTTCCATTGTAAAACAAAACAAAAAAAAAAGTATTCATTTTTTTTTTACCGGACTGTGCAGGATACAAGAAAGTGTCGTGCTGCATTTTTGTATACCTCAAATGGAGGCATAAAACGTGATAAAACCCCTTAAAGGGGTTGTCCGTGTCTGGTGATTATTTGTTAATAGGATACATTTCCCTAATAGCATACTTCCATGTGGGTTTTAACTTCATTGCTTGCTTTTGATGAGCCCATTCCTCATGCTGCTATTAAGGACCGGAAGTGACGTACCGGGCTCCTTACTGGTGTGCTAAGCCTCTTCTTCCGCTTAGCAAGGAGCCTGGTGATGTCACCAGCACACAGGGGAGTTCTGGAGCTAGCAAGGAGGCTGTCAGTAGGAGGGAAATGTCGGTGCTAAACCACGCCCCTCTGTGACATCACCGAGCACAGAGGAAGTTAGTCTGGGAAGAAGGAGGCAGTATTGGAGGAGGGAACTCACCTCACTAAGGAACACCCCTCTCTGACGATGACGTCACCAGCCACATAGAAGCGTTATTTGGAGTAGAAGGAGGTTGTATTGTAGGCAGCAAACTATGCTATTTAGCGTAGTGCACGCCTCCTATGGTAATTTACAATGAATGGGATGTGCTATATTCAGGTGCTGGGTGCTAACCATGCCTCCAATGTTCTTACATGCCAGTCCAATCGCTCCCTGCAACTATTGTCTTTATGCAATGCTAGCAGAGAGCAGATACATGGAAGCAGGGAGGGATCCAGCTTGTAGGCTTAGAAAAAGGCAGTTTTAGAGGAGGAATACTGAAGATCTTGCTGCAAATAACTATTTCTGAGCCAACCTATATGTATTTGATATTATTGTTCACGGGGCACCTTAAAACCTTGTGCTATTATATATATATATATATATATATACACACAGATATAATATGTTTTTTAAATATTTAAGAAAAAATTGTGAAAATTATAATTTTTTATTCTGTTACAAAACATATCTAAAACAATTACTGTATGTTTGCACTGTGAAAATGTGTGCTATTTGTGTAATTCATCTTCTGACTCTGCTCACCGCAAGACTTAAAAGGACTGGAGATAATTTTGACAGCGTATTTTTCTATTGCTGGCAGTACAGATATTGTACAGTGTCAAAACATTAGAAACTCCTTCAAAGTGACTTTTTTTTAAGTTGAACCCCTACCCCCACTCCCAAGGTATTCGTCTTGGGGAAAGTTGAATATTTGGCTTTTTTTTTTCTTTATAATTGTTTATAAATGAAAAAAATTATGGGGGCGTTTGTATATTTTATGCGCATAAACCCGTGGTATACTAAATATAGTTAAGATGAAAACCTATATTTTTAATGAAATAAAAAGGTAAATAAAACGTGTACATTTGTATGTTTTACATATGCAATATGTTCTATACTATTGCTAATAATAAATATATTTTATTATAATAAATATATAAACATTTTTTATAAAAGGAGAAAAATGTGTGTAAGTAGTCTGCTATACTATTGCTAAAACTAATAACTATTGCTAAACTTTTTTAATGTTTTGATTCTTTTTAATTTATTTATTCATACTTTTTGTTTTATTTATTTTTTATGAAAAAAAGTGAATTAACCCCTTCTTCCCATTGTCAGGGCAATTCACAGACTGCAGGATCACGGTTAATGATATAGCCAGCAGGGGGCGCCTAAACATGATCCTGAGGGCTTTTCTTCACTGTGAATCCCTGTGACAGCGTGTCACATGGTTCAAATGCCCAGAGACCCCTTCTGAGATCTTTACTGTGACTGCAGCTGTCTATTGACAGTGCGCTCACAGCAATCTGCAGAGCCACAGGGCACTGGCAGATTGTAATGTAATCTGACACTCTAAGGGCACACGAACATATTTTTTTCCATGTCCGTTCTGTTAGTTTTGCAGACCGTATGCAGAACCATTCATTTCAATGGGTCTACAAAAAAAGGGAAGTTACTCCGTGTGCATTCCGTTTCCGTAATTCCATTCCACAAAAAAAATCGAAAATATTCTATTACTGTCCACATTACGGACAAGGATAGTACTGTTCTATTAGGGGCCAGCTATTCCATTCCGCAAAATACTGAATGCACACGGACATCATCCGTATTTTTTGCAGATCTGTTTTTGCGGACGACCATAAACTACGTACGGTTGTGTACATGAGCCCTAACACACCAGGTTATAGATAAAAGCTTACCGCCACGACGTATATAGTCATGTGGCAGTAAGCAAGTGGTTAATTCCTTATAGTTAGCCCCAAAATTCCTGACATGTGGCAAACAGCAGTTCATAGAAACAGACTTTATTTTATAATTACTTGATGATATTTTGTTTACTAGATCAAAGCTGTAGCCATAATAACATGCAGATAATTATTATGTAAAACGGATGTCTTTGGTATAAACTATTATTACTTTGTTTTTATCATAATAAAGTATTACCGTATTTTTCGCTTTATAAGACGCACTTTTTCCCCCCCAAAAGTAGGGGGAAAATTGCGGTGCGTCTTATAAAGCGAAAACAAGTGAGTGCTTACATTATAGAAGCGCTCACTTGTAGGTTTTAGCTGCGGCACCCCCATCAGACCTCAGATCAGCCCATTGGGCCCCATCAGACCTCAGATCAGCCCACCCAGCCCCAAAACAATAAAATAAAAACCTCTCTTACCTGTCCTGCGCTGCGGCTCCGTGTCCGGCACTCCTCTGGCTTCCCGGGCCGGCGCTGCACTGTCCTGACTGCGTACAGCGTCAGGACGTAGTGCACGCACTATGCCCTGACGCTGCACGTAGTCAGGTGACAGTGCAGCGCCGGCCTTAGAAGCCAGAGGAGTGCCGGACCCGGAGCGGAGCCGCGGCGCAGGACAGGTAAGAGAGGTTTTTATTTTATTGTTATGGGGCTGGGTGGGCTGATCTGAGGTCTGATGGGGCCCAATGGGCTGTTCTGAGGTCTGATGGAGGCACACTGGGCTGTTCTGAGGTCTGATGGGGGCACACTGGGCTGATCTGAGGTCTGATGGGGTCTGATGTGATATCCTGAAATTTATGGGGGGTCTGATATGAGGTCTGATGAAAAATATTTTTTTCTCATTTTCCTACTCTAAAATCTGGGGTGCGTCTTATCTTCGGGTGTGTCTTATAAAGCGAAAAATACGGTATTTCTTTTTTACATCTGAATCTATATCTATCTATTGTGCTCTGCTACCTTTAGGGTGGATGCAATGAGTCGGAGGGGACACACAGGGCAGAGATGAGTGGTAGCAGCTATAATGGTGGCAGTACTCACAGTTCACGGTGGCAATCTTCACCCTGGCTCCCTCTGGGCTGCACACCCTTTCTTCCCTAATTGCACGCCTAGGATTGGGGCTCCTGCCTGGTGTTAAGGGGGTGTCCTTGATGGTGAATGGTTGGCATGGCGCAAAAGTGGTGGAGGGATAGTACAGTCAATGACCAAGCCTGTAGGTTGTAATAAATAAATGATATCTTTACTTAGTTGATTATGGGAGTAGCAGTTTCAAAGTATATCACAGTATAGTCTCCTCCCAATAGCTTTGTACAGGCAGCAACAATGATTGTTATAGTAGTGCTCCCTGAATCTCCTTCTAAGAACATTTTGCAGTCTCTCCAAATAACCACAGACATGCTCTGCCATTATTGTTAACTCTTCCTGCAATTTCCAAGCTGAAGGGTGCAGATCTAGATTCCGTCAGTACAAAAGTGTGGTGGATGCAGGTGGCAATGAACGGTTTGCACAGCAGTAAAACCTCTTGCCATAAATGAGTGGTAATTTACTGATGTTTTCTTGCACTGCCTTGATGGTTCTAGACCTTTTAAGATGTCTGGTCTGGTTCCTTTAGTGGTACTCTAATGGCAGAGTTGCTTCTTTGGCAGCTGTATACTCAGAGAAAAAAGCTCTCTGGACTTGGACCTAGTCTGCAGCAGCTCTCACATTAATGTCCTTCCTGTAGCTCTGCTAAACTATGACTCCTCTAACCAAGGGACAAGCAAGTCCATCAACCTGGTAACCTTACAAAATCTGCCAGTGGTAACTATATATTGCTCGCACATTGCTATTTGGTATATATAATGCACAATTGCACAAAGAAACAAGTGCTTTAATAGTAAATCAAAACATTTAACTCAGAAACATTAAATTAACCCCTTAAGCCATAATTAACCATTTGTCCCCTGGGGCTCTCTGACATTTATAAAGAGCTACTGTGGCACAAATTGCTGAAAAAGTGTATGCTGATCATGATATAGGACTGGGAGTACACTGCAATCTTGCCTGTGATGTTTGCTGCGCAACGAATGATTGCTGTGTAGCAGTGCAGCCATTGTACTGAATTGGGTCACACCCAACTTGCTGCAATACAGGGGTGTAGCTATAGGGGGTGCAGAGGTAGCAGTCGCTACCGGGCCTAGGAGCCTAAGACCTTTTTGCCACCTAAGAAAACAGTGGTATTATAGAAAGTGCATGCTGGTCAAGTTACACCTCTGCTGGACGGATGGGGGTAGGTCAAGAATTTGGCATGGGGGGTGTCGTTACAATTATTGACTCATGCAGCACGAAGGCTGTGTGCTTCCCTGCCCCTGGCCACAAAGCACTGAGGGAAGGGGGCCCAAGCTGAACTCTTGCATCAGGGCCCATGACCCCGTCTGCTACATACTGATTGTAGGTTGCTCGAAGGGTGTTACTAACAAGACTGCTGTGTAGCACTAGTCTTATATCATGGTCAGAACCAATGCCTCATCATAAATTAAGTGCATCCTTCTGGTATAAGTGTTGATAAATCGATAAATGTGCCAGGGCCAATTGACCTGCCCATACTCTGCCTCGCCATGTCCGTAGGCAGAATGACATTGAAAAATTAATAAACCGGAAGTTCACAACTTTTTTTTACTCTGGAAAAGTGGCATAAGAGGATAATATATCTCCCCCATAGTTTTCTTTTACTGGCAATATTTAAGGGGGTTTTCCTCAGAATAGGTCATTAGTATCGGCCTGTTCAGCTGCTTGAAGAGGCCACTGCACTATGTTGAGTGCTGCATCCTCTTTCAAGGCAAGTGATGTCATGTTTATTGGTCACGTGGCCTAAGTGCAGCTCAGTCCCATCCAAGTGAATGGGCCTGGGTTGCAATACCAAGCACCGCCACTATAAGTCATTCTATTTTTAATGGTTAACTAAAGTTTTGTTCAAATTTCTGTTTCAGTGGAGTTCATAATAATGTTCTGTTGTTTGTGTGTTTTTTTTCTGGGTAATCTGACTCGCTCTCACATTCTAAAAACACCTAGACTGATTACTTTGGGATATATATTGTGAGTCCTAATGCGGACAATGAGTGAGGCAATTTATGTACAGTGCTGCAGACTATATAAAATGAACAACTGTTTGGGAAATAAAAAATAATACAATGTGATAAAACCCAAATTCCAAATCACTGACAGGAAACACACCATTTTCAATCACTAGCAAAAATACAGATACTGTCTATCTTTATTAAAAAGAGTCTGTCAGAAATTTCACAGTTAAGTACAGTCACAGTCCCTAATAGGGCTGTCTCAGCTGAATGTCATGAGGCCTTTCACTTAGTAATCTGCTGGTTCATTCTGAACAAAAGTAACTTTGAATCCATATGTAAATATGCAATTAAGAGCACTGAGGGTGGGCCCGAACCTCTATTTGTACCCTTGTTCCCCCTACGTCGTCCTCCAGTCTTGTTGCTCATTGACAGGGCCAGGTTCCTGCATAGTCTTCTTACCTGGTCTTGTAAATCAGGAAGGAGAGAAAGGGGCTGGCAGAGGAAGTGGGGGGAACAAGGCACACTGAGTGGCTTGGGCCTGCCCTTGGTGCTCTTCACTAAGTGAAAGGCAACATTACAGTGAGCTGAGCTAGCCTCAAAAGGTTTTGTACCTGGTTTAACAGTAAATTTCCTGTTGGCTAGCTCACTTTAAATCAAATAGGCAATCTACATACAAAGAGAATAATGAAAGGGTGGCAGAAGCTGCATGCAGGGGTTCACATACGAGTAATGGATGGCTACAGGATACTGGGGCAGATTTACTAATTCTGTAGATGGCCTAGACCTGCACCAAATGTATCATAATGGCTCAGGCAGGATAATAAATCTGGTATGGGACAGACACTTGATTTTATATCAGAATTGTCACACTATTTTGGCACTAAATTTAACTTTTTAGCTAAGCTCCTTTTCCATGAAGCCAAGCCCCTTCTCAGTAAAGGCTCATGCACACTAACATTTGCCGGCAATGGCCATGCTGCGGGCCACAAATAGCGGTCCGCAATGCACGGGCACAGACCGTGGGGCCGCCACATGCGGATCCATTCACTTGATACATGCATTACTTTTTTGCGGTGCGAAGGCACAGACAGAAACACCACGGAAGCACTCCACAGTGCTACCGTGGGGGTCCGATCCGTGTCTCCGTTCAGCATCTCCAGGATTGTGGACCCATTCAAGTAAATGGGTCCGCGATCCGTGATGCCGGGTGCACACAGCCAGTGCCTGTGTATTGCGGACCCACCGTATGCAGGCTGCAATACAGCCAGGCAACTGCCGTGTGCATGAGCCCTTAGGCTGAGTTCACACTTCAGTTATTTGATCAGTTATTTCCATCAGTTATAGTGAGCCAAAAGCAGCAGTGAAGCCAACTCAAAGATAAGGTATAAGGGAAAGATCTGCACCTGTTCTGTGTTTTTGACCGAAACCTCGTCTTGGCTCACATTAACTGATGGAAATAACTGACCAAATAACTGAAGTGTGAACTGGGCCTAAGCCACACCATATTGTTGAGTTGGGGTAGAGGGTTTTTATGAACTAGATGTGCCAAATTGTGCCAAATTTTAGAGCAGGTTAGGTTACAACGGTGTGTAGGTGAACTGACGGTAAATATCATTCGCTATACATGTAATACTAAGAAATCCAACAATGCATATATGCATATAGCTCAAAGGGTACTCTACAGTAGGTACCAAGATCTAATGCAAATTATAGAATGGGATATCATTTAAAGCAGGCATGCTCAACCTGTCCTGTGGCCCTCCAGCTGTTGCAAAACTACAACTCCCAGCATTCCCGGACAGCCTACAGGTATCAAACTACAGCAAAGCATGGTGGTAGGGCTGGCGGGCCACAGGTTGAGCATACCTGATTTAAAGTAAATGAGTTTCCAGACACGTGACTGCCCAACACAGCAGCTCCACCCCACGCGTATAGATTCCTTCAGGAGGTACAGCATATCAGTGCAACAGCTACAGATGGCATGAATGTGGGGAAATCGATGATGAACCAGTCACATATGCCCTTGTTCCATCTCACCTTATAATCTAATAAACAAGAGCTCGAAAGATGAAAGACTGGTGGGCACCAATAAAGGAAGTGCTGTAGCATATGAGAGTTATCCTGCTCTCCATGGTATATGTCAGCATCAGCACCAGAAGTGATATCACGTCCTATCTGACACTAGTAGAAGAGCACTGAGAAAGCTGCATTGCATAGCACCTGCCACCACCACACCGACAGTAGGATGATCCAGCAGCCCAACAGCACCCTTGCACAAAAGCTCACCTCTCCATGGGGTCTCAGAGGAAAGACTAATAGCAAGTAAGTATTAACCCTTATGTAGTCTTCTGCTAAAGGAGTTGTGTCATGAAAAATATTCTACATTTTTCAAACTTCAAACCAGCACCTGAATCTGAATACTTTTTTAATTGCATATAATTAAAATTTAGTGTAGCCACCGAGCTATAAATCAATAAAATGTAACTGTATAGCGCCACCTGCTGTTTTTTCTTTTCCTTATTTCCATGTGAGGTACATGGCTGGTTCTAGCTTTGTTACAAATGTATTGTCATGTACCATATGATGTCTGATTTTGATTTTTTTACATCAATCATTGCATTACCCCTTTAATTAGTGTATGAACTCACTCAAAAAAGGTCACTGCGATGGGCGAGTGGGTTTAAAAACGTATATAAAGAAGCTCATGTTCATGTTCATAGATTTTGCTTAGCAGCAGTAGATCAATGTGTAACATGTGGATGCTTGCCTTTTTTCTACATTTATAGAAATATTGCTGTTCTTTTAACATAGTAACATAGTAACATAGTTTATAAGGCCGAAAAAAAGACATCTGTCCATCCTGTTTTCCTACAAGTTGATCCAGAGGAAGGCAAAAAAAACCCCTGTGCGGTAGAAGCCAATTTTCCTCACTTTAGGGGAAAAAATTCCTTCCCGACTCAATCAGGCAATCAGAATTACTCCCTGGATCAACAACAACCCATATCTAGTAACTATAACCTGTAATATTATTACCCTCCAGAAATACATCCAGGCCCCTCTTGAACTCTTTTAGTGAACTTACCATAACCACCTCCTCAGGCAGAGAGTTCCATAGTCTCACTGCTATTACCGTAAATAATCCTCTTCTATTTTTGTGAACAAACCGTCTTTCCTCCAGGCGCAGAGGATGTCCCCTCATCATGGTAACTGTCCTTGGGATAAAGAGATCATGGGAGAGATCTCTGTACTGACCCCTGATATATTTATACATAGTTATTAGATCTCCCCTCAGTCGTCTTTCTTCTAAAGTGAATAACCCTAATTTTGATAATCTTTCTGGGTACTGTAGTCCACCCATTCCAGCTATGACTTTAGTTGCCCTCCTCTGAACCCTCTCCAGCTCTGCTATGTCTGCCTTGTTCACAGGAGCCCAGAACTGTACATAGTACTCCATGTGCGGTCTGACTAGTGATTTGTAAAGTGGCAGGACTATGTTCTCATCACGGGCATCTATGCCCCTTTTGATGCAACCCATTATCTTATTGGCCTTGGCAGCAGCTGTCTGACACTGGTTTCTGAAGCTTAGTTTGCTGTTCACTAAAATTCCTCGGTCCTTTTCCATGTCAGAGTTACCCAATGTTTTACCATTTAGTATGTACTGGTGACTTGCATTATTCCTTCCCATATGCATAACCTTACATTTGTCAGTGTTAAACCTCATCTGCCACTTCTCTGCCCAAGCCTCCAGTCTATCCAGATCCATCTGTAGCAGTGTACTGTTCTCTTCTGTGTTGATTACTTTACACAGTTTAGTGTCATCTGCAAAAATTGATATTTTACTGTGCAAGCCTTCTACAAGATCATTAATAAATACATTGAAGAGAATAGGGCCCAATACTGACCCCTGTGGTACCCCACTAGTTACAGTGGCCCAATCTGAGTATGTACCATTAATAACCACCCTCTGTTTTCTATCACTGAGCCAGTTACTTACCCACATGCAGACAGTTTCTCCAAGGCCAAGCATTCTCATTTTATATACTAACCTTTTATGTGGTACAGTGTCAAATGCGTTGGAGAAGTCCAGATATACGACATCCATTGATTCCCCGCGGTCAAGTCTAGAACTTACCTCCTCATAGAAACTGATTAAATTGGTTTGACACGACCGATCCCCCATGAAGCCATGCTGATATGGAGTTATTTGCTTATTTTCATTGAGGTACTCCAAGATAGCATCTCTTAGAAAACCTTCAAACAGTTTACCCACTACAGATGTTAAACTTACCGGCCTGTAGTTCCCGGGCTCTGTTTTTGGACCCTTTTTGAATATTGGCACCACATTTGCTATGTGCCAATCCTGTGGAACACTCCCTGTCAGTATAGAGTCCTTAAATATCAAGTATAAGGGTCTGGCAATGACATTACTTAATTCTCTTAGGATACGTGGGTGTATGCCATCCGGTCCTGGCGATTTGTCTATTTTAATCTTTTTAAGACGCCCCAGTACTTCTTCCTGGGTCAGACAGGACACTTTTAAAGGGTAATTCACTTTTATATTCTGCATTTCATCTGACAGTTTATTTTCCTCAGTGAATACAGTGGAGAAAAAAATATTTAAGAGTTTTGCTTTCTCCTCATCGCTCTCTGCTACTCCCCCCTCATTACTCTGTAAGGGGCCGACACCTTCAGATTTATACTTTTTAGTATTTATATAATTGAAGGACATTTTAGGGTTAGTTTTACTCTCTTTAGCAATTAGTCTTTCAGTCTCTAGTTTAGCAGCTTTTATTTGTCTTTTACAAATTCTATTTTATTCCTTATAGTTTTTCAATGCTTCCTCGCTCCCCTCCTGTTTTAGTGATTTAAATGCTTTCTTTTTGTCATTTATTGCTTTTTTTACAGTTCTATTTATCCACATTGGTTTTTTCTTGTTTCTTGTTATCATTTTATTCCTATACGGTATGTACCTCTCACAATTAGATAGTAGGATGCTTTTAAAAATATCCCATTTTGTAGCTGTATTTTTATTTTCGAGGATTTTGTCCCAGTTAGTTAGACCTATGGCCTCTCTTAGATGGCTAAATTTTGCATTTTTGAAGTTTGGTATTTTTGTTCCTCCCTGAAGAAATGCTTTTTTAATGACAATTTAAAGGTTATTATTTTATGGTCACTGTTACCCAGGTGTCCCCCAACCTGCACATCTGTTGTTCTGTCAGGTCTATTGGTTAATACTAAGTCCAGTATGGCCGTCCCTCTAGTCGGGTCCTGAACCAGTTGGGAAAGGTAATTGTCTTTGGTTATTGCCAAGAACCTGTTTCCTTTATGAGATATACAGGTTTCAGTTTCCCAGTCTATATCTGGGTAGTTGAAGTCCCCCATAATAACAACCTCATTCTGATTTGCCGCCTCGTCTATTTCATTTAGAAGTCGATTTTCTGTGGACTCTGGTATATTAGGTGGTTTATAATAAAGTCCTATTAGTATTTTATTATTGTTTTTGGCTCCATTTATTTCTACCCACAGTGACTCCACATCTTCATGTCCCTCACTTATATCTTCCCAGATTGTGGGCTTTAGACAGGACTTTACATAAAGGCAGACCCCTCCCCCTCGCTGGTTTTGACGATCCTTTCTAAAAAGATTGTAACCCTGTACATTAACTGCCCAGTCATAGCTATCATCCAGCCATGTCTCAGTTATTCCCACTATGTCATAGTCCTCCTCACACATCACTAATTCCAGTTCACCAATTTTATTAGTTAGGCTTCTGGCATTAGTGTACATACAATTAGGAGGTTTATGTATATTTTTTACCCCGTTTGTCAATTTACTATTACTTATGAAATGAATATCTGGGGTTCTTGGGTTACTTTGGTTGTTGTTTTGCACAGTCTTCTCCCTACATTCCTTACTAACCCCAGCCCCCACTAACCCCCCACTTTTCCTTCCCAGTCATAGCTATCATCCAGCCATGTCGCCGGTATTTAGCCTTAGATGGAGTTTACCACCCGTCTTTTACATGTTGAATTTGTTGGTATAATAAACATTGCATGCTTGGGCAATAGGCCCAATATCTGAATGTCTGATGTGACTTTTTCCATACAGACTTGCACTGTAATGTCTATTCAACTTGACAGTCTACATTCACATGGGAATTTTAACATATTTAGTAGTTTTACTTTGTTGCCTAGATAACTTTAGAAATAACAAAGATTAAGGTGCATTAGTTCAAAGTTTACATATAGACATGGAGAATGGAATGTTCTTGTCAGCTCACTTTAATCCAAAAAGGAAGAACAGATCATCAATGATCTGACATGACTACATTCCATAGAGTGCATGGAGTCTTCTATATATCTGGTCAAGTGTCTATTAATATAATGTCAATTTTCATTATTAAATCCTATGCCCAATTCTGAATCATCTTTTTTATTTAAGAAAAATTATCTCAAGTACTAAGTTATCTCCACCTTAATAGAAACATTCACTATGTGTATATACATGTGGCACCCAGAGAAGCAAGACACATAGGATCCCCAGTAACAAGGACAACTGTATGAGGACCAGTGACAACCTTAGGACCTCATGTCACAATGACAGTTGCAGGACTCCTGAGACCACTACAGTACCATGTCAGGAACAGCAAGGGGTACTGTTTCAATATTAAAGGGATATTCCAGCCTAAAGCATCACCTATCTATTGGATAGGTGATAAAAGCTAGATTGATGGGTGGGTGTCTGACTACTGAAAATTCCACCATTTAGCATTCTGGAGGACCTCATTCCCCACAATCGCAAGTTTGGGTGGAGTGTTGGTCAAGCATGCCTGTATCTATGATAGGCCACAGACACTTTAAATGGAGTGACAGTACCCATGTTCAATCTCCACTCTAGTCAAACTCCACATTGCTGTGATCTTGCAGCTGAAGAACCCAGTTCTACAAAACTGGGTGGGTCCCAGTGGTCAGACTCCTACTATTCTAGCATTTATTACCTTTCCAGTGGATAAATGCTTAAAGGGAACCTGTCATCTCCGAAACACCCCCTGAACTAGAGTAAGCGGTGTATAGTGTAAGTGATGCTGAATCTGAATATGTAAGTTTTATCTTCATACTCACTTCCATTCCGACGCTGTGCTCCCACAAACCGGCAGTAAAATACATTGAGAGGACTCTTCTTTGAGTCCTCTCCATTATGTGAGTGAGCACTGGAGTCCACTAAGTGCATTTTACTGCTGGTTTGTGGGAGCACAGCGTCGGAATGGAAGTGAGTATGAAGATAAAAATTACATATTCGGATTCAGCATCACTTGCACTATACACCGCTTACTCTAGTTCAGGGGGTGTTTCGGAGATGACAGGTTCTCTTTAAGGCTGTAACACCCTTTAAGTCATGTACAGCACCAAAATAATAGCATCAATCAGTCCATTGTCAAATACTCATGAGCATAAGCTAATGGAATTAGTCAGGGAAAGTGAGTTTCTAGAAGGCAAAAATGCAGGTACACCCAGCCAGGTAACTTTCAGGGGGTGCAGTCCTAGAGAAGCACACAGTTATACAATTTTTTTCTCCCCATATACAATGAATTTGTAAATCTGGTATTTTTAGAAACTGTAAACGTGTGTATGAATTGTCTTGTTACAACTGCCATACACTGTAGCATTAGCAGCTACCTGACCAATGATCCCTGTGACCAGGGCCTGTGAGCGATTACAAGAAAATGAGTGTAAATGCTGTGTGCACCATCCATCTTTCCAAATGAAAACAAAACTTCCTCTCCACATTACATCAGAACAAGACACATCGCATAACTACAAGACAGCTATTTATCTCCTGCATAAATATCCTAAACCGGTAGCCAAACTGGGTGGTAAAGAGTAAAACTATACAGCACAGACCACATTACTGTTCAATGAATAAGTGTATTAACTGATGCAATATTGCACCATGTATGCAATCTTCTCACTTTATTACACAAAGCTAACATATTCCATTATGACTACTTTCAGTGGTCTTTATAAAGTGATTGTAAGAAGTCTATCAAGAACTCAGTGTTTGATCATGCATTGAACATTGCACACATAGTACAGAGTAGCGCTACTCAAACTGTGGTTCGCCACCCCCACTCCAAGTCGTTGATGAGGTCAACATGGAAAGCAGTTTGAAAAAAGTGATTTTGAGCTACAAAGACCTTTCTCTGAATGCAAAATGAAAAAAAAATACCCAGGTAAAGGTTTAAAGAGGACCTGTCGCCACTCCTGGCATGCCTGTTTTAATATCTACATGCATTCACCGTGTAATAACAATTATGGAGCATCTATTCTTATGGCTCTATGTGGTGCCATTCCTTTATTATTTCTATTAGAAGTTATGAATGAATTACTAGCAGTCTGCAGTAAGGGTACAGAGGGGTGGTAACAAGTAAAACTGACAGTCTTTCCCCACTGAAATCAGCAGCATGGGATCGGAGAAATCTCATAAATATTCAAGATTCATCGCATGCAACGGATCAGATCAATACAAGATATTAATAAAAGAGCTGGGACAATTAAAGAAAGTGACCCAGGGAATCTGTCACTAGTTTATGTTACCCTTATATACGATACCATAAACTGGTGACAGATTCCCTTTAAGTTAGTTATAGTATTTCTACTAAATTAGATTTTCCATAAGAAAAAAGAAAACAGCACAACACAATTTAAATTACACAACTTTCAGCTTCGAGTGAATATATATAGTAAAATACTGTCCTTCTTCCCTCTGCTGGCATACAAACTTGTTTTTGGGCACATATACAGTGGGGAATACAGACTAAAATACACTTGTGTAAATAAATCCTTAACATCCTTATTGAATGCCCATATTATGTGGTGTCTTGTCTGTGAAGCATGACAGTGTTCTTACTAACCGGTCAGTGTGGTTAACAGCTAGAGAAGGCCCATGTGTAATAACGTAGTAGAAACCATACAGCACAGTCATCAAAAAGCAGAATGTTCTATTTCACAGGATACATTTATTCTTCTAAGAATTTACTTTTAGTCCGTATTAGTTTGAATAATAAACTTATACTGTTTGTATATGTGCTCTTCCCAAATAAAAATTGTATACTTTTCCCTGTTCTCCATGACATAAACAGACTTGGCTTTCTAACATGCAAAAATATGTACATTTCACTGCCTACATACAGTATAGAGTCAAGTGCGCGTTCCTCCTGTGTAAACATCATGTACAAGAGAGCCCACTGATATTTAGCCATAGTCATGCTCTTTTATAAAGAGATCTCATTAACACAACCATTTCCCATACGCCTTTTTAGTTCTTAGTGACATAATACCCAAGATTCCCTGCTCAGGATCCACCTCTGTTAGCCAGAGTAAAAGTGAGCCTCTTTAGCTCCAGAAGACCTGGCCTGTCAATGTATTACATCCCGGAGTGGAGCAATGAGGGATCAGACCATAGTCAGGGACAAGCCAAGGTCAGGGCAGGCAGAGTTTGTGCAATAAAATAAATAGTTTGAGGTCAGAGTGGGCCGCTCTTTGTCAGAACTAGAGATGAGCGAGCACTAAAATGCTCGGGTGCTCGTTATTCAAGTCGAACTTTTCCCGATGCTCGGGTGCTCGTTTCGAGTAACGAACCCCATTGAAGTCAATGGGAGACTCGAGCATTTTTTGCAGGGGACCAAGGCTCTGCCTAGGGAAGGCTGGGTGAAAACATGAAAACCTCAGAAAATGATGGAAACACCACGGAAATGGACAGGAAACAGCAGGGGCAGCATGCATGGATGCCTCTGAGGCTGCTTAATCCCACCATTACCCCAAATTCTCAGGCAACAGCCTGGTGGTTATCCTCATGGCAATTGTGCTCACCCAGACCAAGAAAGGCGAGGCAAATACCCATCACATGTTAGGGAAGCACCCAACTAGGTGCAACGAAGGTCCATCACCGCCTGCAGGTGACACCACTGCTCATGCTGGCACTGCAGCTGAAATCAAGTTTAGTATCTGTTCTTATCAGTTGCTGTGCCTGCTGGTGGTATAGTGGTGAGCATAGCTACTTCCCAAGCAATTGATCTGGGTTTGATTCCCGTCTATTGCAGGAGGCAATTCAGAATCAGTACAATATCTAATACGTCCCCCTACCCGGGAAAATTGTTTGGAGAGAGGGCATGTAGGTGGGGGAGAAGGAGGTTTCGCTGGAAGAGCCAGAGGAGTGCCCCCTGGGCTAGCGTGTGTGGTGGTGACAACAGCCGGAATGGATTTAGAAAAACTGTTGCAACAACCGGTGCGGTATCGATTCTTCTCAGTTTAATACCGTATACGTCCCCTATCTTGGGACCTTATATTTTATGGATTTTTCGACCACGGAAAACGGAAAAAGAGCTTGCTCTGGCCAGGGAAGTGTCTTTCCCACTGCAGCTAAGGGGACGTGTCCATGCTCTGCCTATCACAGGTCAGGAGGCAATTAAAAGAAGAACAAAAAAAAACATCAGTACAACATCTAATACGTCCCCTATCCGGGTAAATTGTTTGTAGAGTGGGCCTGTAGGTGGGGGGCAGGCTGGGGCAAGGAGGTTTTGCTGGAAGAGCCAGAGGAGTGCCCCCTGGGCTAGCGTGTGTGGGGGTGACAACAGCCGGGTGTAGTTAGAATGACGAAGCAGGACCCCAACTTAAAAATTTAGCATCAACCGGTACAGTCGTAAATTATGAGATTGATCAAGTGTGGTATGTCTTCTATGTATACTACTCAGTTTAATACCGTATATGGCAGCTATCCGGAAAAATAGTTTGGAGAGCGAGAGAGAGAAAGATAGGACAAAGAAGTAAATTGTTTGGAGAGAGGGCCTGTAGGTGGGGTGGCAGGCTGGGGGGAAGGAGGTTTCGCTGGAAGAGCCAGAGGAGTGCCCCCTGGGCTAGCGTGTGTGGTGGTGACAACAGCCGGGTGTAGTTAGAATGACGACGCAGGACCCCAACTTAAAAATTTATCATCAACCGGTACAGTCGTAAATTATGAGATTGATCAAGTGTGGTATGTCTTCTATGTATACTACTCAGTTTAATACCGTATCTGGCAGCTATCCGGAAAAATAGTTTGTAGAGAGAGAGAGAAAGATAGGACAAAGAAGTAAATTGTTTGGAGAGAGGGCCTGTAGGTGGGGTGGCAGGCTGGGGGGAAGGAGGTTTCGCTGGAAGAGCCAGAGGAGTGCCCCCTGGGCTAGCGTGTGTGGTGGTGACAACAGCTGGGTGTAGTTAGAATGACGACGCAGGACCCCAACTTAAAAATTTAGCATCAACCGGTACAATTGTCAATTATGAGCTACATCAAGTGTGGCATGACTTTTAAATGGATATTGCATGTGGTCACGTACTCCCTGGAACCCCATAGTCACCCCTTCCCTGATGTGCTAGCCCAGAACATTCTCTGCCCCAATTCGCAAGACCTTTTGCTGTTTCCGTGTGCTGACAGTGGGGATTTACCAGTGTTGTCTGAGGAGGTGGTGGACAATGGCGAGACACAGGTGTCGGGGGTGAAGTAGTTGTATGGGAAGCAAGTTACAGTGGGGACTCCTTGGGGGGGAATTTCTCAGGATGGGACAGATTCAACTTGGGTGGATCAGGCACAGGAACAGATGAATTTTTTGGGGGGTTATTTAACTTTTATTTAGCAAAAATAACCACAGAGATATTTATTCGTTATCTTCTCTGCGCAGTCTGGCTTAGGGGTTCGTCACTTTGATGGCGAGCTGTGCCGCTCTCTCCACAATGGTCTGTAGGTTCTTAGATGGAGACTTTGTCGGCGATTTCAGTACAGAAGGACTTGTTGCTCATCAACAGAACCACGACCTCCTTGACATTGTGGACAAGGAATTTGCGGGTGGACCAGGAATTTGCGGAACCCTGTGGGCAGCATGTGTTTCGGTCTTCTACTTGCTACCGTATCCAATGTTGGGCAATATAGATTCGCAAGTAATATTATTTTTCACACCTATCCCAAAAATAAAAATGTATGCAGTTTGCGCAAATAAAACTGGAAACTGGAATTGGAGAGAGGGCCTGTAGGTGGACCTCCGGAAAAATTGTTTGGAGAGAGGGCCTGTTGGTGGACCTCCGGAAAAATTGTTTGGAGAGAGGGCCTGTAGGTGGAACTCCGGAAAAATTGTTTGGAGAGAGGGCCTGTAGGTGGCCCTCCGGAAAAATTGTTTGGAGAGAGGGCCTGTAGGTGGACCTCCGGAAAAATTGTTTGGACAGAGGGCCTGTAGGTGGACCTCCGGAAAAATTGTTTGGACAGAGGGCCTGTAGGTGGACCTCCGGAAAAATTGTTTGAAGAGAGGGCCTGTAGGTGGACCTCCGGAAAAATTTTTTTGGAGAGAGGGCCTGTAGGTGGACCTCTGGAAAAATTGTTTGTATAAAGGGCCTGAAGGGGGCCCTCCTGAAAAATTGTGCTAAAAGAGTGCCAGTTGGACCTCTAAAAAATGGCGTTTTTTGGGTCAGCGTTAGGCAAAGACGATATGTAGGAGGAGGAGGAGTAGGAGGAGGAGTAGAGAAGAGGAATCGGATACATAAGTTATTTAAATCTTTAGCTGCTTTCCCCCGGAGGAGATTTGAATTCCGGTGAAATCCAGGCTTTGTTCATTTTAATAAGCGTCAGCCTGTCAGCGCTGTCAGTTGACAGGCGTGTACGCTTATCGGTGATGACGCCACCAGCTGCACTGAATACCCGCTCTGACAGCACGCTAGCGGCAGGGCAGGCCAGCACCTCCAAGGCGTACAGCGCCAGTTCAGGCCACGTGTCCAGCTTTGAAACCCAGTAGTTGTATGGAGCAGAGTGATCGCTACGGACGTTGGTATGGTCAGCTAGGTACTCCCTCACCATCTTTCTGTACAGCTCCCCCCTACTCTGCCTAGACTGGGGACAGGTAACAGTGTCTTGCTGGGGTGACATAAAAGTGGCAAAGGCCTTGGAGACCGTTCCCCTGCCAGTGCTGGTCAAGCTGCCTGCTCGCCTCCTCTCCCCCGCTACTTGGCTCACAGAACCATGCCCTCTGCCGCTAGCGGCGTCAGATGGGAAGAATTGTTTCAGCTTGTGCACCAGGGCCTGTTGATATCTATTCACTCTCATACTCCTTTCCTCTGCAGGGATGAGAGTGGAAAGGTTCTGCTTGTACCGTGGGTCCAGGAGAGTGAACACCCAGTAATCGGTGTTTGAAAAAATTCTTCTAACGCGAGGGTCACGGGATAGGCAGCCTAACATGAAGTCTGCCATGTGCGCCAGAGTCCCAACACGTAAGGAATTCCCTCTCCTCACTGGCCTGACTCTCCATTTCCTCCTCCTCCTCCCCCTCCTCCTCCAAGTCCTCCTCTTCAGCCCATACACGCTCAAGAGTTAAGGACTGAGCACTGGTACCCTCTACTGTCTCGCCGACATTCTCCTCCTCTTCCTCCTCATCCTCATCCCCCTCCTCCGATACGTGCTGAGAAACAGAACGGAAGGTGCTCTGGCTATCAAGCGACGTATCTTCCTCCACCGTCTCTTGTGACAAGCGCAAAGCATCCGACTTGATGCTGAGCAGTGAGTTTTTCAACAGGCAAAGCAGCGGGATGGTGAGGCTGATAATGGCGGCATCGCCGCTGACCATCAGTGTTGACTCCTCAAAGTTGCTCAACACCTGGCAGATATCAGACATCCACGTCCACTCCTCATTGTAGACTTTGAGGAATCTGACTGACCTGACTACCAGTTCTGGTGGAAGATGACATCTGGCAGTCTACAATCGCTCTGCGCTGCTGGTAAACTCTGGATAACATGTTTAATGTGGAATTCCATCGCGTGGGCACGTCGCACAACAGTCGGTGAGCAGGCAGTTGTAGGCGGCGCTGCGCTGCCCTGAGAGTGGCAGCATCTGTGTTCGACTTGCGGAAATGCGCACAGATGCGGCGCACCTTGGTGAGCAAATCAGACAGATTGGGGTATGTCTTGAGGAACCGCTGAACTATTAGATTGAACACGTGGGCCAGGCATGGCACATGTGTCAGTCTGCCGAGTTGCAGAGCCGCCACCAGGTTACGCCCGTTGTCACACACAACCATGCCTGGCTTAAGGTTCAGCGGTGCCAGCCACAGATCGGTCTGCGCCGTGATGCCCTGTAACAGCTCTTGGGCGGTGTGCCTTTTGTCACCTAAGCTCAGCAGTTTGAGCACCGCCTGCTGGCGCTTACCCACGGCACTGCTACTGCGCCTAGAGCTACCGACTGAAGGCGCCGTGCCCACGGATGGTAATTCGGTGGAGGAGGAGATGGGGTCGGAGGAGGAGGAGGCATAGTAGGTCTGAGAGACCGTGACCGAGGTAGGCCCCGCAATCCTTGGTGTGGGCAGTACATGAGGGGCCCCAGCGTCATTCTCGGTCCAGCCTCACCCAAGTTAACCAATGTGCCGTCAG